>PVHP010001040.1:0-117212 GCA_004024765.1 Zapus hudsonius
CTTAAAGTTTTTTGAAAATCAAAATAAAGTTTACATAGTTCTTTAAAAAAATCTATGACCTCACAGGGCAGATACAGACAAAGTCATATAAATAAAATGCCTAGTATGTTGGATAAGTGGTTCAGAGACAACTAAGCTGGGAATGGCAGCAAGGGCTGTCTGGGAATGTGTGTGTGTGTGTGTGTGTGTGTGTGTGTGTGTGTGTGTGTGAAATAATATATGTAGTTACATTGTTATAAATTATATACACACAGACATAATTGTGGGTAAGTTGGGAAGGATGATAGGTACGGGAGATAGGGGATGTAAAGAGGGTGGTCATGAATACTACCTCTCTGAGAAAGAAACATTTGAGCAAAACCTTGAAGGAAGGCAGGAAGAGTGTGATTGCAGAGACCCAGACAGCTGATCTGAAAACAGCCAAGAAAACAAGTGTGTGTGAAGTGCCAGTGAAAGACAGGGAGATGAAGGCAGGCCAGAAGGAATAGATAAGTCGGAGGGTTTCAATGGGATGTTGCTTCTCATGGTGGGTTCTGAAATTGAAAACCATGTTTGTGTGTGTGTGTGTGTGTGTGTGTGTGTGTGTGTGTGTGTGTGTGTGTGTGTGTGTGGTGGATATGCTAAGAATTTTGCATATGCTAACACTGAGCCCAATCCCCAGCCTCTGTGTTCATGTTAATATACACATTTTATTGTGAATTTTTTGTTTCCCTTTTATATTTTAGGCCAGACATTATACAATCTTTTCTCCTTTCTTCTTCTCTTCCTCCTCTTTTTCTTTACAATATTTTCTTTTAAAAGTGTTGTATGAAGGAAAGTCATATTGCACGTGAATTCCATTTCTGGATTGTAAGGGAACATTACATCACATTGTTACCAACAGAAGCTGAGGGCTCTGTAAAGAGACCATGAAGACCATTTGCAGACAATGGATTTGACTCCATGTGCTGAGAGGCCTGAGTAGAGATGAGCAAAGGAGTGAGTTGACCAGACTGAGGATTTAAACTGCTCTTACTGTCTGCTGTATAAAGATCAGACACTGGGACCAGGGGTGCCATCCACTGAAATGATGATGGTTGGGCCCCCAAGGAGAGATGCATTAAGTGAGCGATTGACAGAGAGGCTACTAAAAATAGAATCTAGGTAATCCAGAAATGTGTATCTCTGTTAACCTATACTGATCTCACTCTCTGATGGAGATTCTGTTTGTAGCTTTCAGAATGCAACGAGAGAGCTGTGGCCCATCTAACCCTACCAATGGACCGCAGGCCGATAGCTGAGATCCTGGCAAAAGAAAGAATGATCTCAAAAATTTTAAATAAAGTTGTATTTATTATTTGCAAGCTGAGAGATAGAGTAGAGTGAGTGAGTGAGTGTGTGTGTGTGAGAGAGAGAGAGAAAGAGAGAGAGAGAAAGAGAGAGAGAGAATGGGTGTGGCCATCTTGCCACTGCAAATGGACTCCAGATGCATGCTCCATTTTGTGCATCTGGCTTTTCTTGGGTACTGGGGAATCAAACCAGGAGGCCAGGCTCTGCAGGCATGTGCCTTGAACCACTGAGCAATCTCTCCAGCCCTTTTATTTCATTTTCTGGATCTGTAGTTAATGATTTCCCCCTTCTTCAACCAGGGCTCAAGTACATCGACAGAAACACCAACTAGACAGAATGACACCTCCTATAACAATTGACCGAATTCCAACCCGAGTTTCTACCAACCTCCTAAGTGCCTAGCAGCCACTGTGATCTAAAATTTTTAACCTGAGTGAGAGAATATAGATGTCATTTACTTTATTGTTGAACCACATTTGGCATTTTTAGTACCTCTAGAAAATTCCTTGTAGAAATCAAAAAATAAGAGATTGGTGCAGACAAAGAGCTTGGTTTCCAGATCCTGAGGTGAGCCTTGATTGACTTAATTTCACTGTAGTCATCTCATTAGCTGGTGCATGAGTGGGCATGTGACTTAGTCCAATCAGAAACACACTTAGAAAAGCTGCTCTTTCTTTGTGAGAGATGAATTGTAGCATGCTTCTAGGAGCCCTCTTGTTCCTCTGCAGAGAGAGCTAGCTTTAGGATGAACTTGACATCTTAGCAAGCAGAGCAAGGAGATGAAGGGAAAGAAAGGCAGGTCTTGTCTGATATGGTTGTCACCTGATACCTGTCCGGTGAGAGTGCAGGTAGGTGAGTCAGTACCTTCCTCTTCATTCCTAATGCCAGGCTGGGCTGGGTGTGACTCACCACCAGGCACGTCCTGGCTCATCTGAGCTGCTTTGATGGAAATGCTGTCCACAGTTCTCAGACACAATGCTTTCACCACCTGTGAGCTTAGAACACAGGAAATAGTCACTCCAGAAAATCTGCAAACCATTTGTGGCTGAGGAGTGCAGCGTTACTCTGAGAGGAATGGCCATGTGCTATTCTAAACCTGGAGGAACGGGTGCCAGGAACTGTCAGAGTAGCATACATCACCTGGCATGGGACCCTGGCTGGGAAGCTTCCCCTGCAGTGAGGATCAGAACTCATCTAGAGGTACAGGGTCACTTGCTCCTGGACCTTGGAGTGTCTATAGTTGTCCTCCCTGATTGCCAGAGCACTAGGGAAAATGGATTCTGAATGCAGAGTCTGCAAGAATACCAACAGCCTACTCTAGCATTGCTTCTCAAAATCCTTTCCCAGTGTGTGCTTCTTACAAGACAGTTTGGGTCTGTGATAAATATGTAGGACAAACCGTGGAAATCAGACTGCTTGGACTTCCCTTTTGTCTGTTCTGGGCCAATAGACACAAAGATGGTCTCAAGGCTAAGGTCAGTTGGCAGACACAGGCTCTGTGCCCAAGTGTTGATGAATTCTCTGCGGGAAGTATCCCTTGGCAATGCTGGAAAGGAGGCTGGCTAGAACCTCTTCTTCCTGATTAGTGGCTAATAGCAACAGTCTTGGGCTAGTAAGCTAGGATTTAAAATATATCTGTGCGTGTGCGTGCGTGTGTGTGCGTGTGTGTGCGCGCGCGCGTGCGTGCCTGTGTGTGCGCCTGTGTGCACTTTCCTGTATAAATGTGGTTATATGCATGTCACAGTATATGTACAGATGTCTCAGGACAGACAACCTTAGGTGTTGGTCCTCACCCTCCACCTGTCTGAGACAAAGTCCCTACTGTCTTCTGTGTACACCAACATATGTGAGGCGCACAAGCTTCCAGGGATTCTCCTGGCTCTGTTTCTCATCGTGCTGTAGGGATAGGTGCTGGGATTACAGATGCTTTTCCATGGGTTCTTGGGATCTGAACTCAGGTCCTCATGCTTGGCCAGCATTAAAGGCTTTACCCACTGAGCCTTGTTCCTCACCATTAAGCTAGGATTTGAGTTGTAGGCCCACATCCTACAAACTGTACAAGTTACTTTCCTCCTTTTAAAATGGAGATGATGAAAAACTATGTCCTAGGACTAATTGAAGAACAAATGAGTTCCAACACGTAGTCTTAGAACAATGCCTGACACTTAGTTTGGGTTGTGTTGCAGTAACCTTTTTGTTGCTGGGACAAACACCCAACCAGAAGCAGCTTATGGGGAAAAGGGTTTATTTCAGGCTTACAGAATCCAGTGGAAACTTCATCATGGTGGAAGAGGCTGGCTCACTTCATAAATCCACAGCAGAGAGAAAACAGCCAGCCCCTGCAAGCATGATTGGACTCACCACCCCCAGTGACACATCTCCTGCAGCATGGCTCCACCTGCTGGAGACCAAGTAGGAAGTTTAATTAAAAAAAAAAAATACCTGAGGCTGTGGGGCCCTTTCTATTCAAACCACCACAAGCTGCTATCTCAGTACACAACTGACTGGGGCTGGCTGACACATCAGAACATTCTTTCATATAGTTCTGGAGGCTGGAAAGTCCAAGGTCAAAACACGAGCAGGTCAAGTGTCTGGTGGTTGGCTTCCTACGGGAGATGGCCATCTTTTCCTTGTATGGTGGAAAGCAGATAGCTCTTTGGGTCCCTTTATGAGGACACTGATCTCATTCATGAGACCTCTACCCTCATGATCTAATCACCTCCTCAGGGCCCATCTCCAGGCACTAGTAGTGGATTAGAGGTTCGACTGTGAATTTGAGAGGGGCTGCAAGTATTCTGACTTTTAACAGGAGCCTGGTAAATGCCCAATGACTGTAAGCTACTAGGTTGTCCATAGTGAGCTAACACGCAATATCATGGAGATACTAAGGGCAAAAACGAGTTGGGAGGAAGGAAGAGAAGTGCATATACAAAGCAGAGTCCACATAGGCCTGACAGGAAAAGGGATGCTGGGATGCCGTTCAGTGAAGCTCAGTGTTCTTGCTCCAGCCGGGGTGGAGCCTCTGGGCTGGCAGCACAGACGGAAGGGGAAGCCCAGCCATCTCCTTCCTGCTGCCGGCAGCCTTTGCTGTGTGGCAGTTGTGTGGCTTTGTTCACTGCTGTGCAATCCTTCTCCTAATAATAGCAGGCTTTCCTCACGTTCAATGTCACTTCTTGCCTTCACAACCCTCTCCTGGCTCCTTACTCCCCTCGGCTCTCTGAGCCTCACAAGAGAATCCAGTGGAGTCTGTTTTCCCATTTGACAGATGGGGAGGATGGGGCTGAGTTTGCCATTCAGCTTGCCAGGATCATAACCTTGGAGTCCTTTCCTTCCCTTCTTCCTGTTTTCTCTTTTTTGCCCTTTTTAAAAAAAATAGTTTTATTTATTTATTTGAGAGAGAGATACAGACAGAAAGTGAGAGGGTGGGTATAGGCACACCAGTGCCTCTCGCCTCTGCAAATGAACTCCAGATACATGCACCATTCTGTGCATCTGGCTTTAAGTGGGTACTGGGGAATTGAACCAGGGATGTCAGGCTTTGCAAGCAAATGCCTTTGACTGCTGAGACATCTCTCCAGCCCCTCTTTGGATTTTTGAGACAGGGTAACATGAGACTTCTGGAGAGATGTCTATTTACCCCAGATAGGGCACTGACATCCCAAAGAAAGAATTCCATCCAAGTCGAGCCAGTTGAATCATTAAGTTTATTGGGCTACTCACAGGAGTGTGGGTGCTGCTCAGGCAATCACTAAAAAGTCAACCCCAGCATGGCTGTATCACTAGAATCCCATGATAATAGATAGCATGATGGTTCATGAAACACCCCGGGTAACTGAGGAGTAATCACCCCCTCAGCTCTTCCCTAATCACTTACTTTCTCTTTAATGGCTTTGGGGAAAGGAGGGGCCACATTAGGAGCTCCAGGCTCTGAGAGTTCTCCATTCCCTCCACAAGGAAACGTGAATAGGCCTGATCTCATGAAGGCCTCTTGTAGGTGATCACAGCTGCTCTGATTTCGAATGTCAGCATTCATGGCTAACCCAGGGTCAACAGTGACACAAGCAGGGCTTCAATAAGAAGTGCAGGTGGGTCCCAGCCTGCCTCAGCCTCCAAGTGCTGGGAGTATCAGCATATATTTGGTCTTTTCTTATTTTCACAGTGTTTTTTTTTCCAATTAACAACGTGTTGCTAATTTCCCTTATGTTTTGATAATAGCCAATTCATAGTGAATATCAACACATACCTACAGTCTTAAGAATGGAATATGTTATCACTTCTCACAACAACCTAATTAGGCAGCTCTCATTTCACTCCTTTTATACACAGCATGTGGCCCAGTTGCCTGGCCCCCATTGGGTTAAAACTGGAGTAGTTTAATTCTACAACCAAGACAGTTATTTTAACACTTTGCATTTTCCTGGTTAAACCTCAGCCAAACAAACAAACAAACAAAAAGGAAACAATAAGAAATAATCATATTGCTAATACTGAGCAGTTAATACTTGATGGAGATGAGTGGTTATAAATCAGACAGGATGAGGGGGGAGGAGAAGCAAGTGTCAGAATTGACTGGGAGCTTTGAAAATATGCGCATGCTTCAGGTACTTGTGTTCGTGACTTTTCTCATCACTGTCATCAAATACCCAACAAGATCCAGCTAGAGGAAGAAGGGTTGGTTTCAGCTCAGTTTCATGGATGGGGAAGCTCCATCAGTGGTGGAGGCTGGGGCTCCATTGGTGGTATGGGACCTTCCAGTGTAACAGGATCAGGAAGCAGAGGACTCAGGTGGCCGTAATCCTCGAGCCCCACAGTGAGGGCTCTATGTCAGCTAGATTCCATGTTCCAAAGACTCCACAACCTTCAAAAATGGAGCCACCATCTGAGGGCTTGGTGTTCAAATGCATGAGCCTATGGGGGACATTTCACATTCCAACTCTCCCATCCTTCACCCAAGTAGGCATGAGGATTTGGGGGGAAGTTTTAGAGATGCTCATAAATAACCTCTGATTTCCCCTCCACTTCCCATTTCTCTCACCATCATCCCAGCTGAGTGCTTCCGATATATCTTTCTAGCCTTTCTTCTCTGCAAAGCTATGCACACATTTACATGAATATTTACTTGTGAATGATACACAACAATTAATATATGGATGTGGGAAAAAACAGACAAGGCAAGGAGGACATGCTGGTGAGTACAGGATAAATTGCTCATTTGTTTGTTTGTTTGTAGTAGGGTCTCACTCTTGCCCAAGCTGACCTGGAATTTACTATGTAGTTTCAGGCTGGCCTCAAACTCATGGCGATCCTCCTACTTCTGCTTCGCATTTCTTGGCACACCTCAAGGACACATTAGTCAGGTTTCTAATTTGAAATCCACGTGGCTTCTCCCAATCAATACCCCTTGCGTGACTTCGTGGTAATTTGGCAAGTGGAAGTGGTCAAGCTGTGATCCAGTCATGGCTCCAGCCTAGTACCTGGACTAGTTTGTATGTGACAGTGTCCCGTACAAAGGTGGCCAAATTAAAACCATAAATTCCATCCTAATCTCTACAACAAAGTAGAGTCTAGATTCTATTACTCCCTTTACAGGAGTGAGCCAATTAGGCAGAGAGAGGTTAAGTAACTTGCCCAAGGTCACACAGTTAAGTGGCTGGCTGCCATCGAATTCAGGAAGTTAAGCTCCAAAATTCAGCATTTTAACCCCGAATCTACACTCCCTCCCTCACCCTCTCTTCTCTTCAAGTCCATGGCATAGTGATCACCTTAGGATTTGACTTTATTATGATGCTCCCTGGATCAGGCACCTTCCGTGGCCAGACACCCCAGCATGGCATAGGAAGCTGTGGACAGTTGTCCCAGACTTCTGACCAGTCACCTTCCCAGGTCAGAGGCAGCTGAAGATTTGAATCCAGTTCTTCCACTTACAAACTATGGAACCTTTTGTCTACCAAGTAGCCCATTTCCCCCTCAGGCTCCTCAAGTCTCTATGGGAGTAGTAATGGCGCCAACCTCAATGGCACTTGTCATACCACCTGCTCAGGACAGAGGGAAACTGTTTTTCTACGAAGACCAGATGGCAAATGCTTTTGGCTCGCTATCAATAGTTGATATTTTGAGAAATGATTTCCCTGTGGATCATGACCACATGACTATGCACCTTAAGTAGGGCACATACGACAGACCAAAGCACGATGCATCAAAGCCAGTTTGGGTGAACCAATGAGTTCATTGGGGTCACTTACAGAGGAGAGTGAGGGGTTACTGACAGGAACATGGATGACTGAGACGTCCACCCCAGCATAGACGAGGACTCTTCCAGAAGCTTCGGCTCTCCAGCCCACTGCAGCTCAGCTGGGGGACAGTCTCTCTCCAAGCAGTGGTTTAACCTTTCTATAACTTCAGGGAGGCTCAGGTAACCTTTCCCTCAGACTTGCTGACCTCCCGAGTCTCTGGAGGCTCCCTTCTCCCTTCAGGAGGGAATGTTTGAATTTGGAGGAATTTGCTTTAGAACAGTTGGAGTCTGAATGTTTGTGTCATCCAGAAATGTTTATCTCCAGTCCCCAAGATAATAGTATTATCTTGATGGGATATTGATAGGTGATGGGAACTTTGAGAATTAAGACATCTGAGTAGGGTCCTAACTAAAGGGACCTCAGGGGCCGGGGTAATGGCTCAGTCAGTAAAGTACTTGTGCACTAAAGCCTTATAAACACGAACATTTGATTAGGTCTCCAGATGCCACATTTAAAAAAGGAATCCAAGTCAGGCTGGGCATAGTGCCTCACACCTTTAATCCCAACATTTGGGATTGCTGTGAGTTTGAGGCCACTCTGTAGCTAGAATGAGTTTCAGGTCGACCTGGGCTAGAGTGAGATCCTCCCACACACACACAAAAAAAAGTCCCGTGTGGTGGCACGTGCCTATAACCCCAGTGCTGGGGAGGCGATCTGTGGGGCTCACTGGCCAGCCAGTCTACCCTACTCAGTGAGTTCCAGGCCAATGAGAGATCTTTCTCAAGTAAGGTGGACAGCATCTGACGAATAACAGCCAAGGTTGTTCTCTGGCCTTCACATATTCATGTACATGTTGTACACTTGTGCCTGCACAGACATGTGTACCTGTGTGCGTGCACACACACAGTAATAAGTATGTTTAAAAAGGAACTCTGGGAGCTGGAGAAATGGCTCAACAGTTAAGCTGCTTATCTGCAAAGCCTAAGGACCTAGGTTTAATTCCCCAGTACCCACTTTAAGCCAGATGCACAAGGCGGCGTATATGTCTGGAGTTCATTTGCAGTGGCTAGAGGCCCTGCTGTGCACATTCTCTCTCTCTCTCTCTCTCTCTCTCTCTCTCTCTCTCTCTGCCTCTTTCTCTCTCATCCTATATCAAATAAATAAAATATTTTTTAAAAAGAGGGGACTCTGGAGAGCTCTTTTGTTCCGCCATCATGTGACAATAAGTGACAAATTACTGTGTATGAACCTGAAAGTTCTTACCAGACACCTAGTCTACCTGTGCCTTGATCTTGGGCTTCCCAACTTCCAGTACTATAAAGTATAACTTTCTCTTATTTATAAGTCCCCTGGCTTATAGTTTATTGGTTATAGCAGCCCAGAGGTGCTAAGCCACAGACAATGCAAACAAGAATGAATGTGGCTGGTCACTAGCAAATTTTATTTATGGGCACTGAAATTTACATTTCAAATAATTTTCATGTGTCACAAAATAGTCTTCTTTTAATCTTTTGTCGCAACTATTTAAAAATATAAAATCGTTTTAGCTCATGGACAGTCTGTATAGAAACAGGTGCTGGCCTAGATTTTGTTCATAGGCTGTAGTTTGCTGACTCCTAGGTTAGGAAGCCTGGTACATAGGAAGAGCTTAATGAATGTGAGAAACGCAGCAAGAGATGAGTAGGGGACTGGGAGATGCTAAGAGATGTGTCTCTAAAAAATATTTTATTTATTATTTATTTGTAAGGGAGAGAGAGAGAGAGAAAGAGAGAGAGAAATGGATGCTCCAAGGCCTCTTGCCACTGAAGACAAACTCCAAATGCATCTAGCTTTACACAGGTACTAGGGAATCAAATATAGTCTGTCAGGCTTTGCAAGCAATTGCCTTTGACCACAGAGCCATCTCTTCAGGTCAGGGTTGTGTTGTGTCTTGAACCAACGTGTCAAGTAGACAAGTCAAGGCGACAGCCCAATACCTTCTGAGCACTGACTGCAGGTGGACAGACTTTGCCCTGTCCCTGCGCCTGACAGCTGTTTGACAGACCTGAGTGGGACTCAGAGAGGTTAGGCAATGGTTCGGGTGTTAAGACGGATGAAGCCCCTCCGGGCTGTGGACGGGCATAGAAGTGGCTCTTCAGCTCTTGTCTTATGACTAGTAAAGAACTGGCAAGTGTAGAGACCCAGAAGGGCAAGTTATAGAAGCTTTATTTTAGGAAAATAAAGCAGAAAAGCTCCCAAACTAGGAAGACAATCCAGGCAGGAAACCAGCATGGCGACTTGGACCAGATTTTCTTATAACCTTGTGATGTGGGAGTTTGGGGCTTGGAGGGGGGTCTCTCAGATTTATGAACCCCTAGTTTGGGTTCTGTCCTAATAGTCAATGAGGAATAATAAAGATGGACTCCAGAAGGACAAATTATAAATTATTGAGTTTATTTGAGGAGAAATCACAAATTGTGGAGTTTGTTTAAGAGGCACTGGGATCTGGGAAGGAAGGCCAGAATATGTTCTCATGTGAGAAACATATTTAAGAAAGATGGAAGCTTATGGAAAAACGGGAATAAAGCTGTGAGCACGTGGAAAGCTAGAAGAAACTGAGGCTTCCACAGGAGGATTGGAGTGGGGCCACGGACACATGGAAGGCAGTTGGGGGCATTTAGAAGAGATACGCATGTGCTTTCCCCCTGGAGGGAAGCTGTCATGGTTTAATCCAGGTGTCCCCCACAAACAAATGAATGTGTTCTCAGTGATCGATCCTCAGCTGATGGCAGTTCAGGAATTAGAACCTCGCTAGAGCTGTGTTGTTGGGGGCAGGTTTATGGGGTTATAAGCCAGCTTCCCCTTGCCAGTGTTTGGCACACCTTCCTGCCGCTGTTTGCAGTGCTGCGGTGGAGGTGATGTCCACACCTCTGCTCATGCCATCATCTTCCCTGCCAGGATGGAGTCTCCCCTCGAGTCCATAAGCCAAATAAACCCATTCTTCCGCAAGCCGCTTTTGCTTGGGTTCTTTCTGCGCAGCAACTAGAAAGCTGACCGCAACAGAAGCCAAGAGATTACCGAGAGCACCCATGTGGTAGATCCAGAGTGTAAATACTCACGTGGTGGATTCAGAGACCATAGGAAGATTGGATATGCAATTAAGGGAGAAATTATCCTAACTATAAAGCAAAGGCAAGCAGAGAAGTTTCCCCAGATTAAGAAACTGTATACGTTCCCCCCCTCCTCTCCAGGCTGAGTGAGGGGGAACCAGACTCATCGCTCACTGGATCCCCAAGGAAGAGAGACAGGTAAAGGAAAAAAAGGACCCAGACAGGAAATAGACAGCAGCCTTTATAGTGTCAGCATTAGGTATGTAAGAAAAAATCTGGTTGGTAAATCTGGAGGGTGGACTCAGGGTCCATCCACACCTGAGTCAGCCGGCTGGGTTCTAGTGGACTAGATTGAGGACAGCAGGGGCGTTGTAGATCAATCCTCATCAGACATGAGTTCCAGTTCTGCCAGGAGAGATGGCATGTGGAATGGCATCTCCTGGTTCTCTCTGGGCCTCAATCCCTGACTGAGACTTCCTAAAACAAGCTAGCTTTCTGTATTCTCGCACTTGGAGATGGAAATTAGGCACCTAGTTGGGATGAACTTCACTGATTAAGTCTAAATATATATGAGGATCTTCATTGGTTGGTGGATCATGGAGGAGAGCGCAGATGGACAAAAAGGTCAAGCTGCAGAGATGGTTCAGTGGTTAAGGTGCTTGTCTGCAAACCCTAAGAACGTGATTTCCCAGTACCCACATCTATCCAGCTGTACAAGATGGCGCGTATGTCTGAAGTTCGTTTGCAATGGCTGGAGGCCCTAACACACCCTCTCTCTCTCTCTCTCTCTCTCTCTCTCTCTCTCTCTCTCTCTCTCTCTCTCCCTCTCTCTCTCTCTCTCCCTCTCTCTCTCTCTCCTTCTCTCTCTCAGTCACAAATAAATAATTTTTTTAAAGCCCATAAAAAATTTGAGGAAGAACCAGAAAGCTGTCCCTAATCCCCATATTGACTCAGACTGGAGTTCCCTTCCAATCTCGCCAGGGCAAGCTGGCATCTATGTTCTCTCGGGCCTGTGTCTCTAACTACCTAGCTATAAAAGATTACCTTGCTCCTAATCTCTCAAATAAACTATATACCTAGTATATTCCCTGCTCATGTATTTTGTTGAAAATCTGTGATATGCTATGTAAGATTGAGGAACACAATGGAGTAAAGGATTTTAGTTTTGGCCTCTTTGAGTTTAGGGTCCTGCAGGAAACCAGATACCCCAATGAGCCATTGTCAACTCCTACCATGAGAACCCCTGCCAGGGCCTCAGAGTTTGAGATTTTAACCTACATTTAGGAATCAGAGGAAGCAAGGTCTAAACCGAGACTGGAAGCCCAGAAGGAAGGACCCAGGAAAGCAGGAAATGGAAAACAATATTAACCCACAAGTTTTGACCTGCATCACCAGGTGGCCAGTTGGTGCCCTTCTCTTTCAGAAATCTGGTTGTGCATGGTCTAATCCCTGGGGATCGTCTTTGGTCTTCGTTGCCCTTGGCCTTGACTTTCTCTCATCCTGCAATGCCAGCATATTTTTGTTCCCCAGCTCCCTAGAGACAGAATTCAGCCCCTTCTCTGTTTTCTTCATCACTTCCTTGAAAAAGTCCATGAAATGGGCAAACTTGACTCTTATTTTAATGGAAGGAGGAGGTGTTCCCAGGGAGGGGTTCTCTTCCAGAGCTGGATTTCCGCCCTCAGATGTGCCCCTACTTCCTCCCTAGAGTTGCAAACAAAATCCTCCCTTTGTCTTGCTGGGAGCGCCCCGCCCACCTCAGGCCAGGAGGATCTAGGTTTCTACTTTTTGCATTTAGCAAAGTATTTTCTCAATAATGATCGTGATGCCTTCCTAAGAAGATGTAAATGAAAAGTTCTTTCACATCTGATGGTTCTCTAGATCCCCATGCCAACCTTCAGGACAGCCGTCATTGTGTACATTTTACAGTAGGAAAACTGGATCACTCACCCAAGTCATGGTGTTGGGAGTTCCAGGCAGGACTGTCTGAATCCTTCCTCAACTACTCTATTCTTTCTACCCAGTCTGGGGCAAGAGGTGGAGGGCTGGATGCCAGCAGGGCAATCTGGCAGAAAGAAGTCAGTGCATTCTCAGGCAGCTGGGTCCCCAAAAGAATAACCAACTCACCAGGATCATTGGTGGCAGATGACTCCAACCTCAACAACCTGCAGGAAAATATTTCTTACTCTAGTTCCTCTAGAGAGAGAGAACTGGGCATGGCTGGCCACATTACCTTCCACCCCAGCACCATGCACAACAGGCATTCAGACTCCTAAAAGGAACACAGTTGACCTAACGGGCCAGGGTCATCTTGCTTGCATGAGGAAAAGAGCCAGGAGTTTACCAGAGGGCACAGGTCTGGGGCTCAGCCTTTTGCTTCTCTTGAGAATGTTCTGGAAGGCAGCACTGAAGTTCTTTGATAACTGAGCAGAATCAGAGTAAAGAGACAAGAAAACAGGAAACAAGGGCAGAGGAAAAGAGATGTTGTAGCCAAAACAGCAATGTGTGATGCAAAGTGAATTCTACTGTTGCAGCCAGAAGCTGGAGAAGTTCACACCTGTCCAGGTTACCCCGATGCTCTTCAGAGCAACTGCTTCCCCGTTAGGAAAATGAAGTGATTGGGAAGTCAGTGTCTCAAACTATGAATTGAGGCCTCATTTTTCAGGGATCAGGACTGGGGGGCGGGCAGAGTCTCCTCTTGTTGCAAACACTGACCCGCTTCCATGGCTGACATGTGAGAGCCTGGGCTCACGTCAGCCCAGAGGAAGGCCAAGAACAGGAGCCACGCCTTCAGGAAGCCCTGAGTGCAGAGCAGCAAAAACCTGCTTCCTCTTCCCCTCACTCTCAGCCCAGAGGTCACTGTGGGCTAGCGAACCCTGCCCCCCATCCCTGTGACCGGACAGCTCAGATCCCCTCAGATCACATCCCTCCAGCAGCCACCCCCCCACCAGCTGAGTCACAGTGTCACCCCGTAGCCCACCTGTCCCCTGGCTGGGTGTGCTAATATTTGCATGTATGTTCCTGAAGATGGCAGGAACCAAAGCCAAGGTCACAGCGGCAGGTGTTGGCTAGCTCAGGAAGCCCACTTCTGTTCCATTGGGGCCTGCGGCTGTGGCTAGCGCAGCAGGCAGCCCTGGAAGGAGGAAATCCTCTTCTACATCCAAAGCCAAGATTATGTAGAACAGTGTCCACCCCATAAAAACTGCTGGACCGGTAGGCTGTAATTGTGTAGCCTGGTCCCAGCTCCAAGGTGTGCTGGAATGAGTGAATGAATGAATGAGCTGGAGCTAGAGGAGAGAGAATCTGAAAAGCCAAATGGAGCAAGCATGGCTACAAAGGTCCAGGAATATTAATTAGCCTGAATGGACTAGGTGGAGGAGAACGGAGCTTCAGTGGGAGCAGGTCTGTGGGACCAGGTTGGTAATGGCCTCAATGTGAACTCCACCCTCCAGGCTAAAGAGAGTTGTATGACTTGGATTTTAATGAGGACATGACTTCCCTGTCATGCATTAAGACTTGGTACAGCTGAACTCTAAACTTTGTATCTGGGTTCTGAGTGTATGTGGTGTGTGTATGTGTGTTGGCCAGAGAAAAACTTCATGTATCATCCTCAGAAATGCTGTTTACCTCTTTTTGGAGACAGTATCTCATCGGCCCAGAAGTCATCTTTAAACTAGACTGGCTGACTAGTGAGTTCCAGTGAGCCTTCTGTCTCTGCTCCCTGGTGTCGGGACATCAGGCATTTTACGTGGGTACCAGGGATCAACGTGGTACCAGGGATCAGACTCAGGTCCTCATGCTTGGGAGGCAGGCACTTTACCAACTGAGCTGTCTCTCTAGCCTCCTGTACTCTGTCCTCCCCTTTATCTTTCTTCTTCCTTCCTCTCTCTTTTCCAGCATTTTCCAATTTCTAAACTGTGAATTTTAGCTTTCGTGTACCATTTCCTGGCTCTCATCACATCAGTTGGTGAGAAGTTTGGAAACGTGACAAGTTCTCTTTTTGTAAAGCACCATCGCCAGCTAATGGCACTCACTATACAAAAGGCAAAGCGTCTAATTTCTCACCTCGGAGGTTGTCAGATCCTGCCCTGTTCTGTCAGGGTTACCACGCAGCTCTAATCTGAGCACCTGTGGATCCCTCTCCTCCTCTTGATTATGGTCAAATTTGACTCTCTGGAAACATTTGGCAAAGCCTGAGGACAGTTTTCATTGTCACCATCTGGGGAGGGGGAGGTGCTCCTGACTTCTAGTGGGCAGAGGTCAGAGATGCTGCTAAGAGTCTTGCGATGCTCTGACAAAGACAAAGAAGCCTCCAGCTCCAATGTCACCTGTGCTGAGAGTAGAAATCCCGCTCTAGACTGAGACCTGGGCCATGAAGAGAAAGTGAAGTGAACTGTCTGGAAGGGTTAGGAAGATCTGCGGGAGGCCACTGTTCTCAGAAACATTTAGTATCAGTCTTGGAAGCAGAGATCAGGGGACCACTGTGAGTTTGAGGCCAGCCTGGGACAACAGAGTGAGTTCCAGGTCAGCCTGAATTAGCGTGAGAGCTTACCTCAGAAAACAAACAAATCTTGAAAGGTGTTAAATCTGAGTGGAACAAACCCTTAAGCGGTCTCCCTGAAACAGGCCATTAAGATTTTCTTGATAAGTAACAAGACTTCCAAAAGAGACTCAGAAGCTGAAAGGTAGAGTGAGGATTCTAAACTTGTTCCTCCAATAAATCAAATATTGCTTTTAAAAAACTGTCCCTCCCGGAAGCAATCTTTTTTGTATACCAAAGTTGTCTCCTGGGAAATTCCCAAAGACCACATTAATTTCCAAGGAGCCCTAAGTGTTTTCCAGTTTCCTTTGAAGGGGCTGAGTGTCAGGCGGTGAGATCACAATGGTGCACACTGTGGCAACTCCGCTTCACTCAGCTTCCTTTATTTTCAGCCTAACAGGACAATTTCTGAGGAGTGTTAGTCTAATTAGGGGTTCAAATAATTTTTTAAATGATTTTTTGATGGTCTTTAGAATTTTGGAAAATTCAAGAATCATTATTGGGAAGGTTATTTTATTTTATTTGACTTGATTTTATTTTGGTAGGGCCTCACTATGTAGTCCAGGCTGACTTCAAACTCACAAGCCTCCTGCCTCAGCCTCCCAAAGTCTAGGATTACTGATGTATGCTGCCATGCACAGTAACTATACACTTTGTTTAAAAAATTATCTTAGTGTGTATTAATTGTATAAAATAATAAGTTTCATTATGACGTTACTTTGCTTTTGAGGTACGGTTTCATTCTAACCCAAACTGACCTGGAACTCACTCCATAGTCCAGGCTGGCCCCAAACTCACAGTGATCCTCCTGCCTCAGCCTCCCTCATGCTGAAATTGAAAGCAAGAGTCACCACAGGGACACTTTCTTACATGTATATAATGTACTTTGATCATATTCAGCTCTCGCTACCCTCTCTTTCGCCCTCCCTCCCCCTCCCCCATAGATCTTTGCACTGAATCTTACAGTATGAAACTCCTTATAGACAAACAGAAGTCAGCCTGTGAATTCAAGTGTCGAAGCCAAGTGCCAGGAAGGAGCTCTCTCATTGCAAACCGAGAGGCAGCACTTCCCCGCCACTCTGCAGGGATGGGAGGAGGGTAGACCAGCAAACCAGATGGTCACTGAGCAGCGCTGACCTGTGTCAGGCCATAGAAGGAGCTGAATTCTCATTCACTCTTGAACTTTTTGCTCCTAAGAGCACTTTGGACAAACTTTTCCTGTGAAGGGCTAGAGAGTAAACATGATGGACTTTGCGGGGCAGATGGTCTGAACTACAGCTGCTCAGTTCTACTGTGGTGTCTTAAATAAGCACAGTTATGTTCCAATTAAAATGTATGCATGATGGTGCACGCCTTTAATCCCAGCTCTTAAGAGGCAGAGGTAAGGGGGATCTTTGTGAGTTCCAGGTCAGCCTGAGCTAGAGTTGTCCAAGAGCAGGCTATTCTGAATGTTCAGACAATGTTCCTCGTCAGGCCAGGAAGACCTCTGACCATTTCAGACTTCAGTGGAAGTAGAAGCTTGACTTGTGACATTACAAACTTGGTCTATTTAAGTGGAAGTCGTTATGTCTCTCAGCCCATTATGGAGTGTCAGCCTGGGGCAACAGAATGGCCCCTTGATTCCAGTCGACCTGGGAACTCATCCACTTCTCATTGTCATCTATAGGACATGACTCCTCTAACCCTTTGCTTCTAAATTCAGCATCTATTACCTACTCTTGGGCTGCCTTGGTTTGAAACATCTCTCTCTACTTAAGGATTTCAAGACCTCTAGTCCATCAGAAATTTGATATGCTCAGGCAATGTTAAGAACTTGGGAGCTGCTTTAGAAGTTGTTCAGGGTTGGTTTCTCTGAGTAGAGATCTGTGACCTTAGGAGCCAGTCAATGAACAAGGGTATGGTACAAAGGAAATTAATGAGGCAAAGGCCTCGAGGTAGGTATCAGAGGGCAACATGTGTAGAGGCCAAGGCAATGAGATGGGGAGCAGAACTGTCTTTTAAACAAATGGACCCTGACACCTGGATATCAACATGTGGCATCATGAAGGTGTGCCCCTCTTTCATACCATATTTAAGAATTGACTCATGATACATCATAGCCCTGTATGTAAGAAATAAAAATGTATAATTCTTAAAAGAGAATGGAGGAGTAAATTTTCATTATCACTGGTTAGGCAAAGCTTTCCTAGGGATGCTACCAAGAAGATAAACAAAAAGAAATAATGTATGAGCTATAATAATAAATAATAACAAATAATATATAAGTTGAACTTCATAACAATGAAAATGAACTTGGACTTCAATGAGTACCATAAAGGAGTGAAAATACAACCCACAAAATTGAGATCAAAAAGCCTCAGCCACACACAATGCTGGGATGAATCTCCAAAACAGGCACAGTTATGGGAGGAAAGGATTTATTGAAGGTACAGATCCACGGGAAGTTGCATAATAGTGAAAGAGGCTGGTCCCTTTTCACAGGTCCAAACAGAGAGAAACACATCACCAATACCACACACACAAAACAGCAAACAGGCAGGGGGAAGAGAGAGATTTCTTTCCCCTTTATATAGCCTTAGGGTGGGGTCTTGCACCCTATCTCAGACTTGTTGGCTTCCTCAGTCTCTGGAATTTCCTTTGTGCACTGTCCTCCCAGGAAGGGATGTTCATTTCTAGCTTCCCTGAGCTTCTTTATATCCTGCCCCCTACTGAGAGGGCTGCCTTTCTGTAAACATTCTCAGAGACCCATCCAAGATCATGAAAAAGGTTAAGTTGACAACAAAATGTAACCATCACATCTGATAAAGGTTTAGTTTTCACAATATATACTCTCAAAACTCAATAATAATTTAAAACAAAGAATCTGAGTAGACACTGCTCCAAGTGACTTTTCCCTCTGCACAAGAAAAGATGAGAAACATCAGGAAAGTTCAGATCAAACATATAATCCGATGCCATTTCACACCAACTAATGTAACCATAATCAGAAAGACAGATCATAACACATGCCAATGAAGAGGTAGAGAAATTGGAACTCTCTTTTATTGCTAGTAGAAATATAAATGATACAACTATTTTGATAAGCCATGTGTGTCTCCAAAATGATAGCATATGATCCAAACATTCTGTTCTTAGATATTTACCCAAGAGAATTGAAAACATATAGCTATCCAAAAAATTCACATAAAATAATGTTCACAGTAGGGCTGGAGAGAAGAAGGCTCAGCAGTTAAGGCGTTTTCCTGAAAAGCCTAACGACCCAGATTTGATTCTCTAGTACCCACATAAAGCAAGATGTGCAAAGTGGCGCATGCGTCTGGAGTTTATTTGCAGTGTCTAGAGGCCCTTGCATGCCCATTCTCTCTATCTCTGTCTCTCTCTGCATACATACATATATATATGTATATATATATATATATTTTAAAAATGATCACATGATCACAGGATTGGGGACAGGGAGGAGGGAAATGGGAATACCAACATAATATTTGCTCATACCATGTATCTAATTTTGGATAATAAAGATATCTATAAAGAAAAAGAGTTAGTAAAAATTCTAGTTCACCAGAGCCAGTATTCTGAAATACCTGAAAGTTTTGGATTGATAAATAGACTGTAATTCTCATGTAAAAATGAAAATAAATATATGTATAAATTCTCTGATCTCTGATTCAAGGCAAAATTAAACCCACCATTGACTATAAAAAATGTTCACAGTAGTATTATTGATAGATAGTAAGCAAAAAAAAAAAAAAAACGGAAATAATCCAAAGTCTATCAATTGATGACTGGATAGACAATAGTCATGCCATAGAATACTATTCAGCTACAAAAGGAATAAATTACTAAGACTTGCTCCATGAATGAACCATAAAAACATCAGTTAAGGTCAAATGTAGGATTCTCTTTAAAGAATGGGAAGATGGCTCAGAAGTCAAAGGTGATTGATTGCGAAGCCTGCTGGCCTAATTCAATTCCTCAGCCTCCCACATGAAGCTAGATGAAAGTTCATTTACAACAGCAAGAGATACACACACACACACACACACACACTCAAAGGAGGAGGGAGAGCATATACATACAAATAAAGAAAGAAAAATTTAAAACTTAGCCAGCAAACGCCGATATATAAATACAGAAAGTAGGTCATTGGTACCTATGGCTGGGGTCTGAGAAGGATTGGGGTAAATGAGGAACACAATTATTAGGTGCAAAGTTTCTTTGCAGTGTTGGACATGTTCTAAAATTGTGGTGTTGGATGCACACCACTCTGACTAAGTTAATTCTCACTGAATTCCATGCTTTACATCGGTAAATTACATGCATATGAGAAATACCTTAATAAAACTGTTTTATAAAAAGATGGCCAAGAAAGGAAGGGGAGGGGTGAAAGAAACAGGTGACTAAGGTACAGGTCAGTATGTCCAGGAGGAGGTCATCAGAAGCTAAAGCAGTGGTCTGAGCTTGGAAGGCCTTGCAGGCCACTTGAGTTTGGCTTGCTGTGGGCAAGCACTGGTGAATTTTTGAAGCAGGATTTGATGTGATCTGATTATTGAAACAGCTGTACCTCTTGTCTGGAGACTGGCTTGGTTGTGAGGGGTTAGCCTGAAGGACAAAGTCAGGAGGCCAAGAGGGTCTAGTGACAGGCTCCGTGCAGGGGATGCCTGTGTGGCATCACACAATCTATCCACAGCAGGCAGGCTCATCCCTCTCTCTGCCTGTTCTAAGGGGAAGAGAGCTGCTCAGATTAGCCAAGATCTCTACCAGATCTCTAGCCTGTTCTCATCACTTGGTTTAGAAATAGGGCAACTCTATTCATTATCTGATTTTTTTTAAGGTCCAAAAGAGCTCTCAAAGTGTGCTTCGGTAGTGGACGTGACTTCCCAGAATAACAGCCGTCACTCTGAATGCAGCTAGAGTGCATCCAGTTGAGCTTCTGAGGCCAGAAAGACCAACATGAAAAGTGATATTTCTCATGATCTTTTAGTGACAGTTAGACAGGAAGTGATTGTGTGCATTCATGAAATCTAGAAAGAGAACTGCAAGGGCCTGAAAGGAAGTAGCACACATGTCGCTTGTGTCACGTATTGGAGATTAGTCATCAATTCCCACAAGATGCACTCTGCTCTGAGCGCCAGCGGATGCTTTGTGTGTGTGTGTGTGTGTGTGTGTGTGTGTGTGTGTGTGTGTGTGTGTGATGGGCAGGGTGTGTTCTTCCCTCATAATGGCACAGACCAGAAAATGCCATAGACACAACTAGCCCATCTTAGTGTCAAATGCCAACAAGGAACTGTCTTTGTCACCAGAGTGGATGCCAGTTCTATTATGGGAGACGATTCATATATTGTGGGTCCTGAGGCTTAACTAGTACTGGAGAGGTTTTCTAAGGAAAAGACTGAAAATGACAATTTTAGGTAGGAAATGAACATTTACAAATTTAAAAAGCTGACAAATACCACAAGCACCACAAAATCCATTCAAATAACACAATATTTTATTTGCTAACTAACCACCTGAAACCCCTGGAGAATATCTCTTTTCTCTGCAGTTCTGACTGTATTCTTTCCCCTCTTCACATGACCACAATGTTGCAGAGTGGTTATTTATAGAGGATAGAAAGATAACCTGATTTCCCCTTAGCGTGTGTTTTTTGTTTTTTTCTTCTGCCAATGTTAGTTGCTCAGAGAAGTTTTTCTGGGTTTCAGAATCCCTCCATGGAAATCTTCCTTCTATACCAGACGTGACAATTCTTGCTTGGTATCTTGACAGCAGCTGGTCCAACTTGGCCAGTCTCTGGTCACCACCATGTTTCTGCCAGTCCTAGGGTGACCAGAGAACCTTGTTGTGGCCGCTGAGCAGGGAGCAGAGCAGTATTGCATTTAAATTCTTCTTAGGATCAAAGGCAGTCCTGGAATGTTCTAGAAGGTCCATTAGCACAGGTGGGCAATGGGAGCAGGATGTGAAGATGATGAGAGCCACCTGACCACCCCCTCTATGGCCCCAGGGTGAGCTCTGCACTTGCAGGGCCTCAAAGGTTCACTCGCTTCTCAACAAATATCTCTCTAGGCCACCAAGAGGAAGATAATTGCAACCAAGCTCAACCTTGTCCAAAGAAAGCTCAGAGCAGATGACTCCAGTGAGAGACAGATCATAGCTAAAGGTAGCACTTGATTCTTACTGTTCAAACTTCCTTTTGAAATGAAATTACACTTGTAGAATGATATAAAACATTTCTAGTAGAACCTGGGCAGTATGCATAAACCAAGAAAGGACTTGCTGATAAGGGATTCCAGGCAAACAGACAATTTAGATTAGATATCTAGAATGATTCCAGTAACTAATGTTCTTTATTCATTGCCAATCAGGGAATAGCAGTAGCTAATAGTTATTCAGTGCCTGGCAAGTGTAGGGCACTGATGCCTAGTTTCAACACCTTTCCTGTGAAATCTCATGTTATCTTCACACATAACATTGCTCTGCAATGCTAAGTGCCTGGATGCTGGTCATTCATTGGGTCCATGTGTTCCTGGAACCCATATTGTTTAGCATCTCACTAGTGACAGATCATTCACTCTGTAGCTTAAAACTTAAAGTGAATTGTATATCCCTCAAAATACAGAGTGTGGGGTGAGTTCTTTATGACAAATTCTACAGTGATCTTTCCTAAGCCCTTACTTAATAGAGATCTTAAGTGTTTATGTACCTGTATGTACATTGTTTATCTGTTTACTCAACTATATTTGTAACCACATATAAACCTTTTACTGAGTAAAAAGCACCTCATTCAAGGTTATAATTAATATCTTTGTCAGGACATCAGTTTGGCTACTGTTGCGAGGGTCAATATAAGAACAACTGAAACAAATGCAAGTTTACTTTTCTGTCCCATCTAGTCACAGCATAAATAGTCCAGGATTGATGCGGTGGCACTATGAAGATAGACATCAGTCTTGATTCTACCTCATTGCTACCTCAACAAACTTGGTCCTGCTAAGCTGTCTGCAACCAGCCTGCAGGAAAGAGGAAGGTGTGATCCTACCCCTTTAAGATCAAGGTCCAAAGGGGCATGCTTGGCCTCTGCTCAAATCTCTTTGGCTTACATTCTATTGGCTAAATTTGCTCTTTACCTCATGGAAGTGCAAGGAAGGCTAGAAAGCACAGTCTTGGGTCCAGCTACGACTCAGAGACTAGATCATCAAAGGAAGATGTGGAGATTGGCCATTAAGGGCCAAGCAGCTCTGCTGCCTCAGGGACAAAGCCAGGTCAAAGGACATATAGAATTCTACCTTGATAAGGATGTGCCCCATTTTGTATTGCCATCTGTGATTTTATCAATTTTCTGTACCCTGAAGAACTCTGGGCCACTAGTGGTCACTGTGCCCATGCTGTGACCATGTGCAGAGGAGAATTATTTAGAAAGAAGCAAAGCATTCCATGGATAGTGAAACCAATCTGTTTCTACTCCCACCTGGGGTGTGAACATGCATAGAACATTTGCACACGCTTAACACTCCTACAGCCTAGGACATAGCTCCGTTGGGTCTGGTCTTTTTTCCATCTGCAAGTCAGTGAATTCATTTGAAGGCAGGATGGATTTCTTTCTCTACAGTGAGAAAAACAGCAGGATCATATTTCCTTTCCCAGCCCCCACCTGCCATATTTGAACTCGGATGGTTGGCTTCAACACGAATATAAAAAGATACCCTTGGTACACAACAAAAGCCTGGGACCACTTCTTCACCTTGTTTGCTTGAATCTCAATGAATGGTTCGGATGGCATCAGCTGGTATCAGCCAGCTCATAAATAAATATTTAATAGTATAGTCAATACAAGGCCTGTTTGGTGGCCCACAAGCTTAATATAATTGATAGCTTCATCTCACTCTCAGTGGAGAAAAATGAACGCTATAAAATTGTAGACTATGGCAACAAAACCACCAGTCAACTTAATAAACTAGTATATGAACATCATTCAGATGGGTTGTTTAGAAAACTAGCTTTTTAAAAAAGAAAACAAACTAAAATTCCTGTTCATCAGTTAATTAGCTAGGCCTTGTGAAGACATCAGCAAAAGAGTTATGAAGTGGGGGGTGGGGCCGGTCATTACATTTCATCCAGACCCCTATCTGTGGTCAGGTCAATTCTGGGAGGATTTTCAGCAAAGTCTTGTAAGGGAAATTGAACTGTCTTTCTCTGAAGTCTGTCCCAGGGCCCACTTAGGAAAGCTTCTGTATTCATAGCCATCCTTATGCTGCAGCCTCAGCCCATTTCCTATCATTTGCTCCTCTGTGGAGACAGAAAACAGCTGGGCATTTTCCTCCTGGTGATAATCTTTCTTATGCTCAAATATAGGCACATGCCGTCATCTGTTTTCCATGTTAAATAATACAAACTCCTCTTGCCTGATTTCAGGATATATTTGTTGTTTGCTTTTCTTTTTGGAGGAGGGGAGTGTTTTAGAGGCGGAGTCTCACTCTAGCCCAAGACATGGAACTCACTCTGTAGTCCTAGGCTGGCCTCAAACAGAGGAAGATGCCACATGTCAACCTCTGGTCTTCACACACACACACACCCCAAAATGAAATAAAATGAAAATATTTCTTTTGATTCTGGGATACTTGTCTTGTTTGCCAAAGAGATTTTGGACATCATTTCCCTCAGCCAATATGTTTACCTGTCCACCAAGGTTGACGTCTTCTGTGACATATGTTGAATGAACTGATGGCTCTGGCCTCAGATGAAGATTCTTAGCAGACCTACTCTGACATCTGAATCACTGGCTAACACTTCTCCCCCTTAATGCTTCATAGCAGGAACCTTTGTACACATGAAGGTAGATTGGTGTGGTGTATTTATATGTAAAGTAGAAAGAATGACAAAAGACCCATGTTGTGGTCAGCTTTCTAATTGCTGCGCAGAAAGAACCCAAACAAAAGCGGCTTGTGGAGGAATGGGTTTATTTGGCTTACGGACTCGAGGGGAGACTCCATTCTGGCAGGGAAAACGATGGCATGAGCAGAGGGGTGGACATCACCTCCGCCACAGCACTGCAAACAGCGGCAGGAAGGTGTGCCAAATACTAGCAAGGGGAAGCTGGCTTATAACCCCATAAGCCTGCCCCCAACAACACAGCTTCATCGAGGTTGTAAAACCCAAACTGCCATCAGCTGAGGATCGATCTATCAGAACACATTCAATTGTTTGTGGGGGACACCTGTATCAAACCATGACAACCCATCTTTGGTCTCCTCAGGGTTTTTCAGCCTTGGCACTGGTAAAATCTGCAGCCTGACAATTCTTTATTATAAGAGGCTGTCCTATGCATTGTAGGATGGTTAGTACCTGTGGACTCTACCCTCTAACCTCCAGCAGCAACTCTGCCCTCTTCTGTGACAAATAAAAATGTCCCCAGACATTGTCAGATGCCTCAGGTGAGAACCACTGTTCCAGATGTGCAACTGCCCTCTCTAGTCTTATCTTTTCAGATGTAAATGAATTGGTTCAAAAACTGTGCTAATCACAGAGTCTTGTTCTTCATTCATTTCCCAGCATTCAAGGAATTGCTGGACCAAGTACTCATAGTGCTGGGAGCTTTGTCCACCACCACTATCCAAGTCCATTCATTGAGATAAACCTGCCATCTTATAGGAAGGAACAGTGCTCCGTGGATTCTATACCACAGAGCTACCCAGGGCCTATCCAGCCAGATTCTGAAGCCTATGCTGTCTTCCCCACAATGTGCAGCCTCTTCCCTAGAGACATATACAACTTGTAATTACTAGTCATCCTTTCCATATTCACAGGTGGAAATTCCATCTCATAAGAACTTTATTTTATCTATGGTACTGAGGATCAAACCCAAAGACTAGTACATCTAAACAATTACTCTAACTCCTGTCATTGTTTTTGTTTTCAGAGACCAGGTCTCACTCTATTGCCAAGGCTGGTCTTGAGCTTTTTCTGCCTTAAATAAAATCTTACTGTTGGTGCACTGAGACAGCTGAGAGGAAACCCCCAGTGGAGAATCCCCTGCCAGGACTGATTTATCATTGGTGCAGATGGTTGTTCCCTTGTGCATCAGTATAAAACTGTCTCTTCCCCCTGCCTTTGGAGTTTCACTTCCCCCAGTATCATCTGAACCCCCTGGCATCTCCCTTCCTTTGTTCCTTCTCCATACCTGCCCCCACCTGGCTTGCTGGGGTCTCCAGTCAAGTCCAGTGGTCTGCTGGGGTCTCTAGTCCCTGTGTTCACCACTGTCAATGGCAGGGACTTACGTCATTCCCGAAGCCTGGGTGGTGAGAGTCTGGAAATGAAGACCATGGAGGTGTTTGGGGCTGTAGGCTGCCGAGTGGCAAATGTCAGAGGAAGCCTGTCAGCCTGCTGGTTTCACTCGCCCTAAAAGCCCGTCTGCTCATTCTTCTGTCCAGGTGGCTCGGAGCTGTTCTCGTACAGGAATGGGCTTCTGCAGCTGTTCACAGCATCTTTTTTATTTAATGTCTCAGTCTTCTTCTTTTGAGATAGGGTGCAGCCCAGGTTGGCCTTGAGCTGGATATGTAGCAGAGGACGACCTTGACCTTTGGATCCTCCTACTTCTACCTCCTGAGTGGTGGGGTTGTAGGCTTATGGCTCCAGTCCAGGTTATAGCGTGCTTGGGCTTGAACTCAGGGGCTTTGTGCTTGTTTTCTATCAACTTAACTGCATCCCAGCCCCAGGAACCTGTCTGACAAACTGAGAACCAGTTTTCTCCTTTGTTGTCACACAATATTTTGCTAATAGCATCATTGTCTTCTCCCAGTGATCCTCGGCTTTGAGGTGAGTTTATTTCTGTAGCTACTCCTAGGTCTGAAGAAAACTGCTTTGACATTTCCCCATGCAAATGCTGTCTCCTACCAGGAAGCTCCACTTTTGCCTTCCGTCTGTGGCTGCAGAGGCTGGAGGTTGTGCTTGCTAAGTCCCACCCTCATTTGGTACCAGCACCTCTTAGAGTGCCCAAAACCACCTGGGGTGGTCCCCTACCCATCTGGATGGCCAGATGTGAGAATCAAAAGACACGTTGCATGTGAGCTCTGCAGCCTACAGACTCACACACAATAAGGGCACCTGAGGAGTTTCACATCCGATGTGGAAAGGGCATCCTGTTGGCTCAGGCCCCTTCCCCTCCCATTTTGTTCCCATTGGCTTTTCTTGCCAAGATCTCGAGCTATTGGAAATGTGCCTTCCTGCAGCTCATTTTCTTTATCTTGCTGATTTCTCTCCTTCCTTCCTTCCCAAGCACCCTGAATGTTATCATGCTGTGGTCATTTCCACCCAAGTTCTTGGGCACTTTTCTTCAAAGATGGGAGAAATGCAGATATGTTTACAGTTTGGGAAGCAGAGACAGAAAGGATGATTGAAAGAGCAAAGGCCTAGAGGAGATAATAGAAGCCAAGGGCCTCCTGAGACGAGAGACCTGAAGTGAGTGGGTGTGATAGGGACAAGTTGCTAAGAGGAGTGCCCTAGAGCAGAAGGAGGTGGAGTGACTTGGGATGTTGGCTCAGACATTAGCTAGCTTAGCAGTAACTGGTGGTCCAGTGTTGGTAGAGAGGCAGTTGAGGTTGCAGAACGGGCACCACGGAGAATAGTGCGAAGCTATAGAGCATTCCAGTACAAGTTGAAGACCAGTGGGATCCAGGCTAGGGAGGAAGGAAGTAATGCAAGGAGATTAGGAGTCATGGATCAAGCAGAAAAGCTAGTGTCTCTGGTCTGAGGATTCAAGATGAGTTAAGATTTTCCATTTTCAAATAGAATGAAAAACCCTTCCTTACAAGCCCTGTTCCAAGAATTAGTCTTGAATGACCTGAGGCACATCTCGCCCTGTAGCCTATCTCCCAGCCTTAGAGCTCAAGGCTTCATTTGGCTTTGCTTTCCTATTCAGATGTCTTACATGCTTTTACTTCCCATGTGGCACAACATTTTCAGATGCCTTGGTCATATGCTCTCTTGAGGGCCTTTCTTCTTGGACATTACCTCACACTGTTATGACCTTGGGCTCAGGAGGGAATTAGATGAACCCCATGGACCAGCAGGTGTCATGAAGAGGAAGACTGGAAGTCACGACTTCAATTCTTTTATTTTTCCCCCTCTCATTCAACATATTATCTGTCTATTCTCCCACTTCATTTATTCTTTTTTTGTTTGTTTGATTTAGCCCTGTACTTATTTTTATTTTTATTTTTTAGCCCTGTACTTTTTAAACAAAAATGAATAGGTAAAGATTAGGTTAAGAACCTTGGAAATCATATCTCATTTAGTTTTCACGACCACTTTATCAATCAAATGCTGTGACAAGCCTAGACATGAAAACTTCAAGGCATAGAAAGTTTAAGTCACTTGTTCAGCATCACACAGAAAATAAATGGTGGAGCTGAGAATTGAACCCCGGTGTGTCTAACTCCAGACCTTATGTCCTTGACCACTCCACTCCGCTGCTGGCTCTCCTCTTTGGCCAACACAGTAAGAGTGAACAGGGCTCCTTTGTCCTGGCCCTCAGAGTGGGCATTGACATCCTTGAGACATAAGGCTGCCTCCTTTCCATGCCTGACTCTGTTACTTTTGGCCAAATACCATGGCAACCTGGAATAACCCAGGCCCCTCTGGCCCACATTCTTGGCATGCTTGCCAGACCACTATGTCTCACTTAGACTGATGACATCATTCCCCTGGTCCTGAGTGGAGGAGTGAGAATCGCCTTCTCTTCACATTTGTGTATAAATCTTTTCAGCCTGTCAGTCTGTCAGCACAAGTTTTCCTTTGACTTTCCTTCCCCTGTCTACTCTATTCTTTCCCTGTTCTGACTTCTGACTACCATGTCTTTTCTGGAGCCTGGTTTCCCTTTGATCTTGGAAAATCCAAGACTGTCTTGAACTCGAACCCCTTCCATGCATTTGACCCTATCTATCTATCTCTGAAGACACTCTTCCCCTTCTTTGGGACACGGTATTTTTTTCTGAGATCACATGCTTATTGAGGAGTCAGAAATATTCTCCCTGAACCATGTGTACACAAATGATATGCCTACTTCTTTTCCTTTCTTCCCAAAAGGCCAAAGTTCTTCTTATTGGGTTTGATCATGTGCATGGTGGTCAGAATTGCTAGGCAGATGTGGGAGAACAGCAGTGAGTATTCAGGACAAAGAGTGGGGTGCTCTATGGGTAGTTCACTTACAGATCCGCTGAGTGATTGGATGGCCCATTTCCTGTCAAACTTTCCAGTTTTCTGTTTCTCGTTTCTGGTAAGAAAAGGTTTGTGCTCTCAGAAAGGTTCCTTTTTATGCAGGAAGAGTCCTTAGCCACACTCTTCCACCTCTGACCTAAGAACAATATAATGCAATGGGAGAAATACCATCAAAAGACCAAAGTGCTATACCTGACATTGCTGCCAAGCAATGAGTTTTGTGCAGTCAATTAAACTCTCTGAACTTGAAGTTCTTCTTAAGTTAAATATGAATGAGAATCCAGTATGGCAAGGTAAAGTGCTTTTGCATGAGTGACCACCCAAATGTAATTTTATATTCTAAGTTTCTTATCTTGAAATCCATGCCATGACACCTTCCAAACTGAAACCTTGCAAGAGGAATGCTAAAAGGCTTAAGCAGCTCGATTTCAGAACAGAATTAATTTTAGTGACAAGGTAGAGGCGGGGGGGGGGCACCTTAGCTCTTCCTCATATGACGAAAAGGACATGCTTCTAACCTTAAAAGTGCAATGCAAATGCCGCTTCAACACCTCACCCCCACTTCCCAATTAATTGCTACTTTTAACTCCCTTCTGCATAGAAATTCTAAAATCACACCACATCAGTGCACATTACTTTTTTTTACATTTTTAAAGGTAGATGATGTATTATTAATATATATATATATATATAATGTTTATGTGACTAGTCATCATATTCATTCCCATACTTACAATGCCTCTTTATAAGAAGTGGAGACAAGGAGTGAGGAATGTTTAGAATGGTGCTCAAGCTCGTCACAAGGCAATAAAACATCTGGGTGTGCTAAAATCAAGGTACAAAGCTGAGGATCAGGAACATTTTTGACTATAAGAAACAGTAATCCCAGCCATATGGGCATCTCTCTTTGATTTAAGAAATCCGAGTTGATTTTCATCCGGTCATCTTCTGCACATTGGTCTTGCCCTTATTTTTGTCACCTCCTTGCTGCAACGTGGTTCCCCCAGCTCCACATCCTCACATGCAGACAACCCCACAAGGACAAAGGAATGAAGGAAAGGTTCAAAACCTCTTTTCTTCATAGGACTTTCTCATCAGGGAGAAAAATCCTTCCAGAAGCCCTTAGACCTTGCATTACTTTTCCTAGCCCAAAGCTGGGTTACGTACCAACTGTAGTCCCCTCAAATTAAAAGGGTAAGAGGCTTCCATTATTATATCCAGAGCTAAGGTCACAGCTCTAGGTGGGCGTCGGCTAGTCAATGAACAGTGCCAGTCACAACAAAATAATTCAAGCGCAGGTTGACAGAAAACAAGGAATTTGGGTTTAAGTGAAAGCATACTTTCTTCAAACGCAAAGTAGATCTATATTTTTATTCATGAGCTAGAAAATAAAAAACAAATGTATAAAAAGATGTGCTCAGATGTGCTGGGAAGGAGTACATAGCTCCGGGCAGCAGGTCCTGAACATGCCTGTCTACTCTGACCAGGTGAGCATTTCAAGTAGATGAAGCCCTCTGAGGTGGGACCCATGGAAACAAGGAACCTAATCTCTGATGGACAAGCTCCATGGAGATTTCTCTAGAGAGCAGAACTGCTATTTCCAACAGACAGATCTGTAAGAAAAGTCGATCAGCCTAGTAGAATAGAGAAGCTTTCTGCTCGACAGCTGCTGTTCTTTGAAGATCTGCTTCCTTTCATCTCCGTGAGGCCCTGCTTTTGTTAACCCCAAACTCCACAGTCATGGCCTCTGAATGGGTTCCTTAGTTGACTCAACTAATTCTCTCTTCAAGATATATTGACCTGGAGCAGAAACAGAGGGGCAAGTCAGAGTTAAGCTGTAGCTTGGTAATGCATGAAAAGAAGGTTTAGAAGTGTTTACTACTGCGCCTCCATAGCTCCAGTCTCTCTGAAAATTTCAGCTCTTCTTTTGCATTCATTTCTTCATCCCATGGAGACTTCTGAGCATGTCAGGTAAGCACTGTCATAGTTTCTGGAGAAAGTATCAGATAAGAAGAGCAATGTCTGGGGGCTGGGAAGGTGGCTCAGTAGTTAAAGCCACTCGCTGCAAAGCCTGGTGGCCCAGTTCAGTTCCCAAGCAGCCCACGTAAACTGGATGGAAAATGTGGTGCAAGCATCTGATGTGCCTTTGCAGTGGCGAGTGACTCTGGAGGACCTGCACATGCACACACATAAATAAATACTTCTTTAATAAAAAAGAAAAACTATGTCTCTGGCCCTATGTGATACATAGCTGAACATAGAAGACTGATGATAAAAATGTGAACAAGATTCCAGAGTGTCAGAATCCCAGAACTCTCTCCTCCTTTCCATGTCCTTCTCTCCCTCCTCCCACCTGGCCATGCTTAGACTAGTCTGGAATTCTGGAAACATCTTCTGTTCTGATAATTGGGTACACCTGGTCTGAGAAGAGGGAAATAACACCATCCCCCCAGCCCTCACCTCAGTAGAATCATGCAAGGCCCCTTCCATTAAAATTCCCACACTCTCTACCCAAGGTTTTGAAGCTTCTTTCCCTCACGCCCTACTCCACACCTTATGACTTCAGATCCCACCATTCTTGACTTGTGTTAAAATAAAAGTCTCAGCTCAAGAAATAGGTTATCTTGGTTAAACTATTTTGAGCCCAGTACCCAGACAGTAATTACATATCCAGTGCAATAGAAGTAATAAAGTGGGTGGTGTGAGGGAGCCCAGATGGGGACTCCATTTCCGAGATAGTGGTCAGGGAGAACTCTTGAGTTACCATGGTCCCTCTGGCAAGCCTCCCTTCTTACTTTTTGCTATCAAAGTCCACATTCACCCAATCCTCCTAAAGGCATGTGTAACAAAAGAGAACCCATCAGGCACTGCCACAGCCTGGAAACATACCTCTGAATCACATATCTTTCTTGTTCTGAATTCACATGCCCAAGCAATCTTTTGATAATGATTTGCTTTATTAAAAAAAAAACTTAGAGAGGGCTGGAGGGATGGCTCAGCCATTTAGGCACTTGCCCACAAAACCTAACGACCCGGGTTTGATTCCCCAGTATCCATGTAAAGCCAGATGCACAAGGTGGCACATGCATCTGGAGTTCATTTGCAGTGGCTGGAGGCCCTGGTGAACCTATTCTCTCTCTCTCTCTCTCTCTCTCTCTCTCTCTCTGCCTGAAAATAAATAAAAAATATTTTTTAAGACTTAGAGAACATATTAATGTTCATGGACCATTAACCTAGGGAAAAGATGCTCTGGAGAGCAGATGGAAGTTTTCTTACTGCTGCCTACCAATAACAGAGCTTTCCGGTACAAATCTGGCTTGTTAGAGTCTGGGCAGTGTGAGTCAGTTCTCCCAGGGTCTGAGGTCATCCCTGGATGAGATGATGGCTCCAGACAGACACAGTTGAGCGGCTAGAGCTCATGGTGGGGAACACAGAAAGGCACCACATCCCAGGGCAGCTGACGTGGGGAGTCTGTACAACCAATCCATCATCTGTTAAGGCCAGAGGCTAATTCTGAAGTCATCTGAGCCTCATGGTATCCATGAGGAAAACTAGGCCCAAAGAAATAAAGCAACCCAAGGGGCTGGCCAGAGGTTACACAACCAGTGTTCCTGTCTAGGACTCGGATCAACAACTCAGACCCAGCCTGGGTCAAGAACCTGTATAAATTACATTTCAGGACCCTGGCAATGAACCCAGCTACTATAGTCATAGAACAAAACCTCTCAAGAGAAAGTATGTTTTAATTCTCTGCATGGTGGCTAGGGCCTCGGACATAGTGGGAGATGGGACAAGAAAAGTTGGTTTGAGCTAAGTGGTGAAAAGCTTGATGTCATGCAGTCAAATGTGAACTAGCTCTTAGGAACTAGATGCCCTTCAATGGAAGCAAAGGAAATGAGGCGATCCAAGCAGTGTTTCAGAAACAGATTTGGGGCTGGAGAGATGGTTCAGTGGTTAATAAGGTACTTGCCTGCAAAACTCAAGGATCTGGGTTCAATTCCCCAGTACCCAGGTAAAGCCAGATGCGCACAGTGGCATATGCCTCTGGAGTTTGTTTGTGGTATCTAGAGGCCCTGACATGCCCATTCTATCTACCTGTCTCTTTCAAATAAATAAAGAAGTCAATAAATCAAATATGTAAAAAGAAATGAGATTTGAGGAGAAGGAACAAAATGAAACCAGAACATGATGAAATACAAAATAGTCTTAGGTGAACATTGATAAAGGTTCCATCTAGGGCAATGAGAATAGAGTTGAAGGCAAGCATTTAAATAAAAGACATTGCACAGACTTCAACAGATCGGTGGGATGAGCAGAGAGGGACCTCATTTCAGGCTGATTAGGTGGATGAGGAAGAGGAAGGCCAGAGTAGCAGCTCTGATACGTCATGGGGAGACCAGACACTCGTCCTCAGACCCCACTGAGAGCAAACGGTGAGTCAGAGAGAAGCTGATCATTGGGAGGATCACTGACAGAGGGCAGAGCAGACAGAGGAAGGAGGCGAGAAGAACGCAGAAGGGAGAGGGTGAGAAATAGACAAGGGAGGAAAGAAAAGCACGTGGAATGTGGCGAGGGAGGAGAAGTGGGAGATGGGGGTACTTGAATGTGGAAAGTACCTCTGTGTGGGGGAGACAGGAGTGTCTTCAACGTTTCCTCCTCATCTCTTAGAACGACTTGCCTTCCTTATATCTGTGCCAAGGGTGTTTAAAGACTAGCAGCCTGTGGGATGGGGGCCTCATGACTCCTTCACCAGCATCCTTTAGGAAAGGCTGGCTCCACCTCCAAGAAGTCTGCTGGGAAAGAGTGGAAGGTGTACCAGAGGAAGGCATATCAAACCTCCTGGGGTTTTTCTTTATCGCCTTCCTCCTCACCTTCCTTTTGGTTTCCCAGGTCAAAAGGGCAGAACTTCCTGTCTGTATTTTAAAGCTTCTGTCGCCTTGATTTTGTTCCTGGCTCAATGGAGGCAAATTCTGAGTCGAAGATAAACAATTGTGCCTTCTAGAAAGTCAGGCATGTTGAAAAGACTCTGGTCTGAATGCGTTTTCAGAAACCCATCTTAGGGAAAATTCCCAGAGTGGGGAGGAAAGGGCTAAATCCTAGAAAGACGAATTCTAATCATTCTGAAAAATCTCATTTTCTAAGTAAAATTCATAAAAGCCAAAAATATTTAGTAAGAAGAAGAAGCAAACTTGGCCACAAATAAGAAGACCGCACCCCCTGAAAAAAAATGCTGATGTTTGAAAAAATTCTCATGATCACTGGGCTTTAGTGAACTGAAGCTTAAGAGCTTTCTGGGTAAACTGAGGCACAGTGTGCAGGTATAGTGTGTCCAGGCTTGTGAATATTATCTGGGTGAATAAACCACTTCTCTCTCCTTTCTCCTGACCCTTAAATTGCTATGGAAAAGCAGAAGCTCTAAATCTAGGCAAGGGAGCAATGTTCAAACTCCATTCTCTGGGTTCAGCTTGTCTCTCTATTGTCAGGGTTGATGCTCTGTATGAAACAGTTGTGTGGAAATCATCCCTCAGATGCCCTTTGCTAGCTGTGCAGAAATTGTCTTCTGGACACTGTGGTGTCCTCAACTTTTTTCCTGCCCCCCAAAAATCCAAAGTGTTATATTCATCATTCATAACAAATATTTATGAAACACCTATGGTATGCCATCCAGTGGTGCCAGAACCCTTTTGAGACTTAGTTTTTCTCATCTCTAAGTTGAGAATCACACCCCTGACCTGATGGTATGGTATATCTATCTATCTATCTATCTATCTATCTATCTATCTATCTATCTATCTATCTATGCGTTATAGCCTAAGGGATTGTAAAACTACCATTGTTTAGGGGTATGCCCATGACGGGAGAGCAGGCCAGCTCCACCAAGCCTGTCCTCCTTCATCTGAGCCAGGGACTCTAGGACACTCAATAGACATATTATTCTTCTCACACCAGAATGCTTCTCAGTTGGAAGAGAAGCTGGTTTCAAAGTTGCTTGATGTGGAGAATGACAGCTGAACTGTCAGTGCTAACTTTGGCAAAGAGAGTGCAAAATGGAGGGAATTTTTAGACAGGGTCCCATGGGGCTGGGGTGTGTTTCTGTCTGTATGAGCTGCATGACATATGTCAGACATGATAGGAATATCCCTAGTCGCTCTTCATAAGGAGTCCAAAAGGTAAAGGGATAAAAAAAAATCACAAATTTCTATTCATTTGTATGAAACCAATCATACACTAAAAGTGTCATCAAAAAGTGGTTTTCCTGGCTGGAGAGATGGCTCAGCGGTTAAGGCACTTGCCTCTAGTGCCTAAGGCCCCGGGTTCAGTTCCCCAGTACCCACATATGCCAGACCCACAAAGTAGTGGCCCTGGTGCCATTCTCTCTCTCTCTCTCTTACTCTCTCTCTCTCTCTCATCTCTCTGCTTGAAAATGAATAAATAAAATAAAATACTTTTAAAAAGCCAAGAAAGTTGAGTTAAAAAAAAAGTGGTTTTCCATCCTTTGATGTCTTAAAAGTTATTATGATTCCAGAAAGAGACTAAAAAGAATTCTTATCAAGGTCAGGTCAACTGGCCTTCACACCTGCTCCCCATTTTCTGGTTGTGTATTTCAAACATGCTACACACCTCCTCGCACCCCAGCTTCCTCCTCTGTGAAAGGGGAAACAGTATTTACATTGCAAAGTCATTAGGAGGATTTGAGAGGAAACATGTAAAGAATTCAGAGAGGTGACTAATACGTGCTTGATAAACAATAACTATTTCCAACTTTGAGGTTTTCCCCTTGGACACCCCTAATTAGACTTGGGCAGCCTCTGTTAGGTTTCTGCTGCCAGGAGCTCACAACCGTGTTTTGCAGCATAGCACACAGGCTTCTCCTACACTTGAGTAAATAAATGCCTTGAGCATATTGTTAGAGGAAAAAAAAACACATTTAAGGATCGATTTAAATTATTTGTTGTGCCAAACTTTTTAAGCATAAAATTCTATGTAAACTCCTATGCAACTATAAAACCCCAAACTGAATTTTAAAAACAAACAAAATCCTCTGCATAAGTAATGGAACTCAGCACCATAGCAAGACTGTGAGAGATGGTGTTCGAATGATCACTGACTACAAGAAAATGATGGCTCTGACCTCCCTGGTGCCAAATCTTATCCCCACTTTTCTTGTTTGTCATTCTGTGATGTCATTTGGCTTTGTGAGTTACTTAGGAATTAAGTCTGCCCATATTCCTTTCTCATTAGCCTGAGATCATTATAGTAGCTCCATTTTGTGCCAACAGGACACTGATGAGGATCCCACAGAAATCTTGCAATGTCCTTATTTATGGGATTGATGATCTTAAGCATCTCAAGACAGGTGAACACAAATTTGTCTCCCCATCACTGAAATGTTGACACAGAAATCACCAAGCTTTAGAATTGTTCTAGGGATCTATTTACCCAGTTTAGGAGCATTGAAGTAATTGTTAGTCCTCTAAAATTTGTCATAAGGAAGTCTAGGTTCAAACCCTTCACTACCACATGGTGCTTGTGTGATTGTGTCTGAGTTCACTCATTCAGTTATTCAACAAACACAGAGTGAACACCTACTATGGTCCAGTCACTTTTCTAGGTACTGAGGATATAACTAGATATAACTATACATATGAGAAACAAGGCGACTACCTTTAGGAAGTTTATAATATAGTAAGATAAATCACTTAATTTCCTCCTCAAATTTAAGCTGATGCACATCATATAAACTATGGACAATAATTGGCCTAACAGGAGGATAGATGGAGGATTAGATGAGGTGTGTTTGCAAGATGTCCTATTGTCCCTGTGCCTCCATCCTCTGTCTTTCCCAGCATGCCTAGAGGTGGGAGGCTGATCTGTGTGGATGACATGGTTTTTTTTGGGTTAACCATTTAGTATATATAAAATGAGAGAACAGGAGACATAAGATGGGGTACTTCTCTGTCTCCTGGGGGACAATGGCCACATGTGATGGTTAAGTTTTGTTGTCAACCTGACCTTCCTAGTAATCTTGGGTGGGTCTCTGAAGATGTTTACAGGAAGGCAGCCCTCTCAGTAGGGGCAGGATGTAAAGAAGCTCAGGGAAGCCAGAAATGAACATCCCTTCCTGGGAGGGCAGTACATGAAGGAAATTCCAAACTCAAGAAGCCAAAAAGTCTGGGATAGGTTTGTAAGGCCCCACCCTAAGGTTATATAAAGGGGAAAGAAATCACTCTCAACCCCCTCCCCTGCATGTTTGCTGGTGTGTGGTGTTGGTGTAGCTTCTCTCTCTCTCTCTCTCTCTCTCTCTCTCTCTCTCTCTCTCTGTATGTGTGTATGAAAGGGGGCTTTCCTCTTTCACCATTATGGATCTGTAGTTTCAATAAATCTTTTCCCCCCATACCTCTGCCTATTGGTTTGGAGATTCATCCCAGTGGTGTGTGGCTGATTACCATACCAGATACAACATAACTACATTGATCATCTTGGCTGCTATGAGACCCTCCCCCTCTGCCTCAGTTCTCTCAGGATCTGCTCAGACACCAGGGGTCACTATAGGGGCAGCTCCTAGCTCCATATTTTCTCATTCTTTCTTTCTGGCTGCTCCTCACCCCGCTAGCACCTTTGCAAATTGTCTCCCCTCCCTATCCAGTGACTCGTCTTGATTATGCCACAGACTTCCCATTAGATCTCTGCTTCTGAATCACTCAGAAGCATGACTCTGATGTCACAAACTTTAATGGGCAATAGGGATTCTGGAATTAATATTTTTTGGGGGGAGGACAGGGTCTTATATACCCCAGGTTGTTTAGAACTTGATATGTAGTCAAGGATAACCTTGAATTTCCTGCTGTCGACCTCCCAAGCTCTGGGATGATAGACACGAGCCACCACACCAGGTTGGTGCAGGGCTGGGAATCAAACCTAGGACCACGTGCATGCTACGCAAGCACTCTACCTAGCGAGCCACATCCCCAGCATAGAATCTTTTTATGAGAATTAATTCTTGATGGATAAAAATTCTTGATGGATTGCTTGTGACTCCCCATTCCACGGGTTGGCAGAAAATGCTGAGCCCACTTTCTCTTCTAGGTCTCACTACAATGCACATCATTCTTTTACCTGCAGCCATTGATTGCTGCTACTTGTTTCCTCCTTGCTCCAGTGCATCCCAGGTCCACCTGCACATCACACTGCAGTGTATCCTCCAAAGGGAGGAAACAGGCAGGCATGAAGGCTGCAGGCTTCCCAGCTAAGTCCCAGAGTAGTGAGATCTATGTAGCTATGAATACACACAGTAGAATATGCATGCATACAAAGACCAATGAATGAAGCAGGTCCTGCCCATCTCAGTCCAGCAGTTGCTTCTGTTTGCTCAAGCTCAGCTCCTGGAAGCATCAGTCCCATGTGCCCTATCCTCTAACCCTGACAGGATCTCTTTACCTACCAGTCACACATGGCTAGATACTCTGTGAGCAGGTCAATAGAAGGGCATGTTGACATGTTAGGATGCTGTCAGAACTGCTCCTGGCCAAAGGATCCAGAAAGGGAGTGAGGAACGGATTGCATTATGGGAGTTTGGGGGCTCCTTGCCAATACCAATCACACCAAGAAGTTTAGGGTACCCCAGATCCTTGTCTTATAAATTTAAAGAGTTCAACTCATAGACCAGAGGGTAAGACTTCGACTTTATTAGATTAAGAGAAGAAATGAGAAAAAAAAAAGTACAGAGAGCTTCTGTTATGTGAAAGGCAGGAAGGGGTGAGGGCACACACGGAAGTAGGGGCTTTCCCCCATCTCAGGCCAGCCAGGGATGGGGGCTGACCAGAGCAGGGATCTGGAAGTTCCAGAAAGGTGAAAAGCCAAAAAGAGGTCTTGCCCACTTGGTAAGGATCTCTTTATAATCTTATTACAGTGGTCTTTACCCTCAGGCTCAGGTGATTCTGAGAGAGAGAGAGAGAGAGAGAGAGAGAGAGAGAGAGAGAGAGAGAGAGAGAGCTGATTGGACAGCTGGATCAGATGCTGAACTCTGGTTCTGCTGATGCTGGCAGATAGGATGTTCCCTCTTTGGGCCTTCTCTCCCGACTGCCCACCTAATTCTCTTTCAATTGGACACTTCAGCCTGCCATAAAAAGTAGCACAAACTGCATACAGCCTGCAAGAGTTAAGTGACAGAAATTTACTTTCTCGCAGCTCCAAAAGCTGAAGACACAAGTTCACGGTCCTGCGGGGTAGTAGGCTGGTCCCTTCTGAAGCATCTCCTCTGCCTGGCATTGAGGCTTCTCTGCTACCTGCTCACATGCTTTCTTCCCTCTGGGCATGCGCACCCCCATGTCTCTCTGTGCAGCCAAATTTCTTCCTCACAAAGACATGGGCCTGTGGCATTAGGGCCCAATCTAAGTCTTTGTTTTAATATAATTAATTAATTATCTCTTTCAATACCTTATCTCTAAAATCTTTCCACTCTATTGGGGATTAGGACTTCAACATATGCATTTGGGGGAAACTACAATTCAGTCTATACTAGTAATATATTAGCTTAACAAAAAATTGTCTTACATAAGAAAAAGGGAGGACTTTTATGTAATTAGCACTAAGAGAGCATATTGGATAGTAGTAGTCCAGTCCTAAGGCTGGGGGACTCTGGGGTTTCTGCATCATGTTTGGGCTGTAAAACCTTTGCAATAACTTGGTGGCTCCAGCCCTCCTGAGGACATTTACTGTGAGGGCTGGAATGTCTCTTCCAAAATGCCGGCTGAAACTGAGTCCCCAGGCACCAGTGTTGTTGGGAATTGAAGTGTAATGGGGGGCGATGAGGGCTCTTATCTCCTGAATGGACTCACAGCATTATCATAAGGGTGCTGAGTTGGTTATGGTGACAGTGAGTGGTAATGAGCCTCATCTCTCGGGTTTTGGTTTCTCACATGCAATCACTTTCCCTTCCATTTTTCCACATTGGGCTGACACACCCGGATGTACCTTGAAGGTACATCCTCACACTTCCTGGTCTCCAGAACTGTGAGAAATAAATGTCTTTCCTTTTAAAATGACCCAGTCTCAGGTATTCTTTTATAGCAACAGAAGTCAAACTAAGCCAATGACAAGCATTCCTACTTGGAGTTCAATGTCCAGGGACCAGGAAATGGGGTCTTATTTCCTGCCTCTACATTTTGCATAAATCTATCCCCAGACCTTCCTGGCCTTTGCTCCTTCCTCACCATGGAAGACCTGCTTCACTCCCTCTTTCTCCTGTTTTTTCCTCTCATCTCATTTCCTTTTCTCTGTGAGGCCTTAGCACTAGCTCACCTATGAACTTAGCTTCTGTACAAGATGTAAGCAGATATATACCTTCATTCTCTTTGCCGTTTGACACAGTAAGACCAACATCTTCTCACACAAGAGGGGAAGCTACTTCCCTTCTGAGTGTTGGGCTGGGAGATAAGGAGATAATCACCTTGTCATTAATGGGCGAATGTTAGCATGGTGTCGTGCATTGAGAACTTAGTAGTGTGCAAAGAAAGTCATTTGCACTATTCCTGAAACCATGGAAGAAGCTGTACTCAGAGTCCATGGTCTGAGGAGAAAGTACCAAGGACCTAGGTGCCAAATAGCAGAACTTTCTACAGTGTTCTCTGTCTATGCCATACAGTAGGATAGCTGTTGCAGTTACTTTTTTGTTGCTGAGACAAAACACCAGACCGGAAATAGTTTTAAGGAGAAGTTTCATGGTGGTGGTGAAAGCATGGCCGAGCAGGCAACTGGCTCACGTCTCCACACATCAGTAGCAGTAGGGTGCGATCAGCAAGAGCCAGTTAGCTCTGCAAACACAGTGGTCTGGACTAATCAATCCGCTCAAAGTCCATCCCCTTCCTCCCCGAGACACACGTCCTCCAGCAAGCCTCCACCTCCTGAAGGCTCCACAACTCTCCCAAATTGTCATCAGCTAGGGACACACAAGCCTATGGGAGACATTCATTCAAACCACCACAATAGCCAGTCTTCCCACACAACTACTGTGCACTTGAAATGAAGCAATTAAGAAACAGAATTGTAAGTTATACTTAACTTTAATCCATTTAACCTTAAATAGAAATACAGCTACTTAGAAGATTATTGGGCAACTCAGATTGGTAAGATTTTTGTAGCAGCTGGCCACAGAGGTTGAACATGGTTCATTTCAAATGATATAGCAATGCCCACTTAATTTTCTCGCCATGGCAGGGACCAGTGTTGCTTCTCTACCAACTATAAAGACCAGGGTGGCACCTTTTGCTTCTTCATGCAAACAAAAAAGCCAGTATTGGAAGCCTTGAGTGGATGTTAACTGTGATACTCTCAGGATGGTTTTTTTTTTTAATTTTTGTACAGGAACAAGGTCACATAGTAAAGTCACCCTCTTGTGACTTTAGTTTGCAGCAGTCTCTTGGCCAAATTATATATACATATACGTGTGTGTATTAAAGTAGAATTAATTTTTTGTGCACTGGTGCAGACTTTCATTGCACCCCCCACCCCCCAATCCAACACAATACCTCTGAGACACTTTGAGGCACCCCACATACAGCTAGCCTGGGGACCACACAGTCCAAGCTATGTTCAAGTTGCCAAGCTCTGTGAATGTCTAATGAGTGCAATTAGGATTTTTTTTTTTACTAGATGCCTTAATGGTATACCCACTGGAAATGTGTACCTTGGCACACACAGGCCTCCAGACTCCTGTCACCTTCTTACTGCAACTCGAATTGGCATGGCAGGCCCTGGAAAATGGGCACCTCTCTGCTTTACATTCAGCATGAATCGTCTATTCTGTGTGGGAGCAGAGCTTGCCCCAGACGCCTACAGACATAACACACCAGTGCTTTTCCCCAGGGGCTGAAAGGGGCTGAAAATCTCTCCTTGAGCCACTGTAATTTTTCCTCTCTGTCTTCTATGCCCTTTCCAAATTGTATAATTTCTGTAGAGCCACATTTTTTTTAATTCCAAGTCTCTCATTTGCACACCTTTCTAAATGTTCTCAAGTAACGTGTGTGTGTTAAAAGTGTGCTCGGCCAACACAAGGAGTTGATGAAGTCCAATGGTGTCTTCACCACTTCTCTGAGTCCTCTTCACTCACAGAGTAGGATATTGGCTCAATCCTGAAGGTAGACAAGGCTCTTTGTGGTCTGGATCCTGCCAACACGGACACATCGTTGCCCTTCTCTTGCATTGCTCCAGCATGTAGTGCGGTAAGCCATGCTGTCTGGCTCCTCTGGTATTTATTTGTTTGTTTGTTTGTTTTTTCAAGGAGAGAGGGGAAGAGAGAAGAGAGAATGGGCATGCCAGGGCCTCCAGCCACTGCAAACAAACTCCAGTCACATGGTACAGCGGGAAATCGAACCCTGACATTAGGACTTGCAGGCAAGCACCTTAATCACTGAGCCATCTCCCCAGCCTCTAGTCCATTTTTGGTTTTTGGCCTATGTTATTCCCCACCCAGAAAATCCTTCTATCCCATGTCCGTTCTGGACCTGTTCCTTCCTGACACTCGGAGCACCAGGCATGTGCTGTGGGTAGTGTTCTCTTCTCTCTCCAGATTATTCCTTCTTCTGTGCTCTTTGCTACACTCTTTCTTGTGTATTTCTTGTATTCCCCTTGTTTTACTTTATTGCACTTCATTTCTGCATCTATCTTTCTTTACCATTGCACTGTGAGATTGTTGAAAGCTAGAACCGAATCTTTTTCCTAAACTTCCAGAACTAATCATAATGTGAGGTTCATAAGTGTCTATTCATATCCATTGTTGATTCAATTGAAATAAGTAGGAAGAGCATCTGATAGAGAGAATTCTGGCCTTTCACACAGCACAGTGTTCTTAAAGCTTTGTGGAATTGGCTCGACTCTAACTTTGCATATAATTAATTTCTATACATTTAAAGAAAAAAAAACCACAATAATAGCCTAAGAAATACCTTATGCCAGGCTGGAGAGATGGCTCAGCGGTTAAGGCACTTGCTTCCAGTGCCTAAGGCCCGGGGTTCAATTCCCCAGGACCCACATATGCCAGATGCACAGATGGTGGCCCTGGTTCTCTCTCTCTCTCTCTCTCTCTCTCTCTCTCTCTCTCTCTGTATATCTCTGTTTGAAAATAAATAAAATTAAAAAAAAAAGAAATACCTTATGCCAATATTCAACAAATGAAGCAAGGTGGTAGCAAGGGAGGAAGAAGGGAGAAAGGGAAAAGAAGAGAAGTTAAAAAAAAAGCAGAAATATTCAGGGAGAGTAAGTGAGCTCTGGTTCTAAAGGACAACCCGAGTCAGCCCCCATCTGTCCCCTCAGTGAGACCCCAATTGCTGCAGACCCCACAGTCTCTCACCTGATCCTCCGCAGCAGCCTCCTCTCCCTGCCTTCCCCAGACTTCTTATGAACTGAATGTTTGTGTCCCCTTAAAATTGTAGAAAGAGCACCGTAAGTTTGAGGCCACCCTGAGACTACACAGTGAGTTCCAAGTCAGTCTGGACTAGAGTGAGACCCTACATTGAAAAACCAATAATAATAATAATAATAATAATAATAATAATAATAATAATAATGTAATTAATAGGCTGGAAGCCCCAATCCTGATGGGATGGTTTTAGGAGGTCAGGCCTTTTGGAGGTTGGTACGTTTAGATCTCTGTCTTTATATTTTGTATTTTATTTTATTTTTTTTTGCTTTGTGTTTTTTTCTAATTATTTTTTTATTGTCCATAATAGATCTCTGTCTTTAGATATGTGGAGTCCACATTTAAGAGAAGGAAGAGACATCACAGCTCTTTCTCTTTCTCGCTCTCTTCTCTCTCTTCTTCTCCTCCGCTTCTTGTGCACAAAGTAGAAGCCATATTAAAGGTCCAGCAAGATGGTGACCCACTGCAAATCCAGAGGGACTTCTCACTATGAGCTGAGTCTGCCTGCACCATGACCGTCACCCAGCCTCCAACACTGCAAGTCATGAATGTCTGCACTTCACGCCAGTCAGTCCAAGGTGTGTGGTTGTAGCTCCCTGCACTTCACTTTCCACCCATCAGCCAGAACCACCTTTTCTAAAAATCACATTGAACCATTTTTCCTGAACCTTCCCTCTGACTTTCCACCACACATAAAATAAATTCCCCTTCTTTCCTGCTTAAAAAAAGAAGAAAACCCTGTGACCTGGCTACCTCATTCTTTCTAGAATTCTCTTAGCCTCTCTCCCTCTCGCTCCCACTCCCAGTCCATCATCTTCTTCCAGACCCTCATAAGCTAAGGCTCAGTGTGTCATTTCCTAAATGACTGTCTTGCACACCTCTGCATGTCTGTTTCTCAAGAAGAAGCTTCCCTGCTCAGTGTTTGAGGTCCCTCTGCAGTCACTTCCCACAATGCCACCTGTTTCATTTTTTTCATAGCATTTTCCAGGACCTTTTGCACTTTCTTGTCTAGTATTATTAATCCTCTGATTTTTTGTTAGTTGAGAAAAGGACTCAGAAATGACCAATTACTGAGTGACAAGATGCACTGGTGACTAAATAAGCAGGATCTTTAACCTCACCTAATGGTGATTTTTTTTCCTTCTTTAAAAAAAGATTATGGCTAGACATGTCCACCATCAGTATGTTTTATGCATCCGTGTTCAGAAAAGTTCCTGTATCAATCAGCAGGGAGCTGTTAATGATTTCTAGAATTTTTGACATACTGGGGTGAGTTCATTCATAATTAGTTTCTTTGAAGTGGAAGTGAGTCAGAGAGTATGTGAGTTCATATCCAAGTCCACATCAAAGTGTTTATGGATGAATGTGAGGGTGACCTTAAAACATCTCCTGGGGGGTTCACCCCCCCCAGATCCTGCTTTCTCCAGCTCCAATACACCGAGAAATGTGCTAAGGGTACCTGCCTGAAAAGTAGGTCTAGTCTTGACTGTCTACCCACTTTTAGGTGCTGATAAAATGAAGAAGCTTCACACAAGCAAAGCATAATACAGAAGCTAGGACAGTGTTGTCTTAGGAATCCGGAATTTTCTACAGCTTTTAGAAAGAAAAGCAGGCTTGGAATCAGAAACCTAGATTTGAGCCTAGATTCTAGACCTCAGAAGTTTTGTGACTTTTGGCAGGATATTTAACCCACCTAATTAGTTTTTTTCTTTCTTTTTAAGAGTCATGTCATTCTATCCACCTAAAAAGGGTGTCTGAATGGCTCTGGGAGAAGGTGTCAAGCACCATGCTTTGAAGTTTGTCACTATAAATATTATCCATTCCCTATGGAATCAAAGAATGACAGAATAGCCGAAGCTATTAATTCAAACCCTTTGATGTGGTGTGTGTGTGTGTGTGTGTGTGTGTGTGTGTGTGTGTGCACGTGCCCATGGTGTGTATATTATGTTATATTTGCTATAGGTTCCATGTTTTTGGTTGCTTCCCACTTGGTTGAGAAGAGATTGCAAATCCACTTGTGAGAAGCTAACAAGTAAATGAAGAACTGAGTGAGTGCCGGGGAGGAGTGGGTTTCAGGTCTGTGGATAGGAGTCCTGCAACAGCCTCCTCTCCGATAGCTTTAACAGACACAGAGCCAACAAAAACTACTCTAGATCAGTGGTGAAGGAGCAGACTTTGGAGTGTGAGTGCTTGGGTTCAAATCTCAGCAGTGCTATTCAACTAGCCTTGATTACAAGTCTTTGTAAAGTTAGGAAAGGACCAATTCATAAGGATTCACAGTATCTATACAAATACTCAGCATCCGCCCAGGCACTTGATGCAGATTGGGTATTATAATTAAGTTGCTCTTCTGGTCTTATCACTGGTGGTCTAGTCCACATTTTATCAAGGAGTCTCACTTCCTACCAAAGAGAGTGTATTCTCAGGAGGCTCTTCTTGCCTTCCATGTCTGGCTCTGCTTCCTGGAGCTGGGCACTCCTTTCCTTTCCTCTGAACATTTATCAGACACTGCTGCTGTCTCATAGCACGTTCTACTCTTCCTCCGCCCTACTGGACTATAATAAGCCCTTGGATGCCAAGGATTGTGAACTATTTAGCTTGTGTACTTTGTAGCATCCCAAGCAGGACTTTTGCCCATGACAGTTATTTAGTAAATGTTTATTGAATGAGTGATATGGTCAGAAATGACATCATAGAATTAAGGGTTGAACTTCCTTGAAGGAAGAACAGGCTTTAAAAAATCATGGCTATTTTGAGCGTGATACAGTGATTAAAAACATGCATCATAGCTAAACTAGTGGAGTTCAAATGCCAATTTACTCGCTCTATGACTTTGGTCAAATGAATGGCGTAACCTCTCTGTCCGTCAGCTTTTGAATGCATTGAATAGGGCTATGCAAATCTTTCCTCATGGCCTTATATTATGGGGATTCCTTCATGAACTTCATGTACCCTGGTGCTTAGTAAGTACTCAGTGGACAACAGCGGTTGTTTCTACTATCATCCTTGTGACAAATGCTTCTTTTATGAAGTCCTGCAGTGCAGCAAAAAGTGGAAGCCTCACGCCACTCCAGTCATTCTGTCATCATACATGCAGCAATTGCTATTGCTTTTGTAGGTATGTTTCCAGAAGTCCTGAGGATATAAAATGTATTAATTCATATGCATCATACCACATGTACTTTCTGTAGGCATTTTTCCATGGCCATAGGTCATAGTGATTTGTCGATGCATACTACACCATTTTGCCCCTTTTAACACCTACCCAGCACTTCAGTCTTTGGGTCCATGATTTAATTTTCTTAGCTCCATATTGGGGCCACTGAATCCTTTCATTCCTCACCATTCAAACACTGTGCAGATAATGGCTCAGATGTGGGATGCTATATACCTGTGATAGTGCAGCTTCATGGTGAAGTTCTGAATGTGACACTGAGAACACATCTATGAAGAATGTTTATCCTGGTGCTGGGGAGATGGCTCACCTGCGTTTCATCCCCAGAACCCACTTAAAAAGTTGAGCATGGCTACACACACCTGTATCCTCAGTGCTGGGGTGGGGGAGTTCCGGGGGTGGGGACAGAAGCATCTCTGGGCTCAGGCAATCTTAACCAAAAAGCAATATGATCCCCAGATTCAGTAAGAGACCCCGTCTCAAGAAAATAGGGGGGAAGAGCAATGGTGAAGGACACCTGATGTCCTCCTCTAGCCTCTGATGCATGTGCACGTGTGCATGTCTGCATACAGGTATGCCCACACACGAATGTGACACACACACACACATGCACACACACACCATACTAAACACATAAAATTTTTAACGTTTTTATTGGCTTAAAATTACATATATTAACACAACAATATGCTCAGTATCATAGATTATTAGATAAAGCCATTGAATGCAGGGATGATATTTCCTTTTATACATTAAGTTATTCTCCACCCCCATGACTCTTATATTCTTACCGCCCCCTCTACCGCAAATTTCCCTGAGTCATAGAGGGTGAGTTTAAATTCTGCATAGTTATTAGGTTTTTAAGAGTCTCTAATTTTGTGTTTTGGACAATTTTGGGCACCCATTATCCTTCCCTTGGTTATCTGCCTTGCTGTGGGAATAGATCTTTTGCTCATCATCCCACTTCCTTAGAGGTTGTGTTAGGGCTCTACATGGAACGTCTCTTGGGGTGTCCCCTGTCAAATCAGGTCCTTTTGGTGGAATTTGGTTGTCCCCAGTTCTCGTTGCTTTCTGAAAAAATACAAACAGAGTCTCCAGTGGAGAGTGAGATTATTATTGGTCAGTTGATACAAATATTGCTAGGTTGGTGAGCATTTGGAGGGTGTAGCTTTTCTGAGGACCTATGGTTAGTGAGGACTTCCCCACGGAGATGGGGTTCTTGGTCCCCATTCAAGGTTGCCTTGGGTCCCCATACCAGTTAGGGGTTCCCTGCCTCTGAGCAGATCTCATAGCCAATTAGCCAGCTGTTGATTACCCACCTAGGTTGGGCGCCACTATTGCACTGATGGGCACTTCTTGACTTGCTTGTCTGTGCCATATAGCAGTGTGAACACATAAATTTTTAAAAAGAATATCCATCATGATGTTTAAAGATCTCAGTCATATACCATCATCCTTGGATTTTGCTACTGAAGTTGTCAGCTAGATAGTCAAATTTAAGACTAAAGAAAAAAGCTAAAGAATGGAGAACTTATACCAGGTCATGTAGGATGAATTACAAAATAAAAAAGATATTCTTCAGATTATATTATTGTAATTTACTAGGAATACATTGTATCAGTTAGATTGAGGTATGTGTAAAAACAAATCTCTCTCTCTCACACACACACACACACATACACACACACGTGCACACACAAATGTATGTCTCAAGAAATCTCACAACAAGTAAGAGTGAAGGGCCATTTGATAATGGGCTACATGACCAAGCCTGGATATTCTTCAAAACAACCTGGCTGGATGGTCAAGTCTCAGTTTGATTATGCACTCAGCTGGGGTAGGGCAAGGTGGGGTAGTGTGCCAGGAAGCTATTGGAACCGTAAAAACCATCCAAGATCTTCACTGCATTTCTGTTCCCTTTCTATTTCTTGGTTTCCTCCCCCTTGAGTTCCTAGACCTTATTGGGGACTTGTGTTGTTCAGTCTCCAATGTTCAAGGAAGCTCAAAAGGTAGGGCACAAGGAAAGGAATGTGGATTGTCACCATAATGGTCGTGGAGACTTTGCAGTACTTGCTATGAAACAGTACTTCCTGTATGTGTATTAGTTCCATTTAGTCTTGCTGTACAAAATATCAAATGAAAACAACCTAAGGAAAGGAGGTTTACTTTTTTAAAAAATATTTTTTCATTTTTCAAGCAGAGGGAGAGAGAGAGAGAGAGAGAGAGAGAGAGAGAGAGAGAACAAGGGCCACCACCTTTTGGGTCTGGCTTATGTGGGTACTGGGGGATTAAACCAGGGGATTTAGGCACTGGAGGCAAGTGCCTTAACCACTGAGCAATCTCTCCAGCCCGGAGGTTTACTTTTTGCTTACAGTTCAAGGGGATAAAGTCAGTATGATGGTGAAGGTTTGGTGTTGGGAGCATGAGGACACATGGTCCCTGTGCAATCAGAAAGTAGAGAGAGATAAATGCTGGTGCCCATATGGCTTCTGCCTTTTTTTTCCTTTTTATTCAACCTGAGTCTCTGGCCCTTGGGATGGTGTCACCCAAGTTAAAGGTGGGTCTTCCCTCCTTGAAAACACCCTCACAAACATGCACAGAGGTGTGTCTCTGTGTCTCCTAAGTGATCCCAAATCCAGATGAACCGTCATAGCGTATGAACTCATTTATTTTCAACCATTTTTCTCGCCTCATTATTCTCCATCCAAGGTAATCATTTTCACTATTTATCCTGGATAAGTGAAGAAACTGAAGCACAACAGTTACCTCAAGATTTCCAGGGATTAGAAGCCTGGTAGTGAGATTCCAAAGTGGATGCAACTGTTGTACAGCATTCCTTCCCCCACCTCAAGCCTCTAATTACTATAGTATACCACTGAACTTCTGTATTCTAATAAAAAATCCTTCCAGCCCCATTCATTTTTGCCAGGATTCAATTTAAAGAAATGATACCTCAGTGCAGTGCATGGGCCCAGCTGTTCCTTTATAGGCTTGCCTGGAAAGCCTTGCATACAAATCAGGCGTGCTTGTCACCTGGTTGAGGGCTTGCTTTGTTTCTGCTAACTAGTTTGTTTCCATTGTCACTCATAATCCACTGCTGTTTGCTTCTTACTTTGTTTTTAAAATTTGAATACTCTTAATTTTATTGTTAAAAAACAAAACAAACAAAACAAAAAAAACCCCCTCTGTGATGGTTAAGTTTTGATGTCAACTTGGCCTTTCAAGTAATCTTAGGTGGGTCTCTGAGGACGTTGACAGGAAGGCAGCCTCTCAGTAGGGGGCAGGATGTAAAGAAGCTCAAAGAAGCTGGAAGGAAACATCCTTTCCTGGGTGGGCAGTGCAGGAAGGAAATTCCAGAGACTCAGGAAGCCATTAAGTCTGGGGAAGGGTTGTAAGACCCCACCCTAAGGCTATATAAAGGGGAAGAAATTCTCTTCTTGACTCCTGCCTATTTGCTGTTCCGTGTATATGGTGCTGGTTACGGGTTTCTTTCTCTGCTTGGACCTGTGAAAGGGGAGCAGCCTCTTTTGCATTTTGGAACTTCCCCTGGATCTGTAGCTTAAATTAATACTTTCCTCCCCCAAATTGTGCCTGGTTTTCAAGGGGCACTTATCCCATAGTGGTAACCTTTCACACACACTAATGTTCCTATACTTTTCAATATGGTTAGTCCTCATTTCATTTCAAGATGCACAAAATTCTCATCAAATTAGAGTCTGTGAAGATCATCATTTTTGCACTTTCATCCGGGAGCTGCAGGATACGTTATAAACACTAATGAAGCCTCCTGAGGCCTCCTGGAAGCATGGAAGGGCAAAGAAAAGGTGGGAAGAGAAGAATTACCAAAATGCCAAGTGTGTGATATGATGTACATTTCAGTTCTGTTTCTGTTGTGAACGCCAGCACTGGAGAACCATTTAGTTTCCACACCCTTTTGTCTCAATTAACTCTTGTTCCCCTCACCCTCTGGATCCCACTTCTAGCCTACTGGAGAAACGTTTGCTTGAGACCCAGAGTCCACTACCCTTCTCTCAGCAAGGACAGCCTACCTGTCCCCAGGAGGTCCACTCTACAAGTCACATGGGAGCAAAGAGAATGGAGAAGAGACTCCAACCAGATGAGAAAGACCCCCAGCTAGACCTCAGCCCAACTTGGTTCTATCTCGGCATGAGTATCCCTAACCTCAAAGTCTCAAATGCTGAATTATTTGGTGTCACTATCTGGCAGTTCCTCTCCATTTTCAACCTGATAGGCTCAGGAGTCAAGAGAGGGCAGGTTTATGAGGGCATTTTCAGGAAGGATTAACTGAGGAGGGAAGACCATCATCAGAGTGGGCAGGTGTCTGGCAACAGCCTATATATAAAGAGGTCCCAGGAAAAATCAATGTCTTTTCCCTGGCTATTCTTGCTCCTTGCTGGTAAGTACAGCTACCCTGTCACTGCCATCCTTTGTGGATGAAGGAATGACCCCTGTGCTTCTCGGTCCCCATGTGCTCACCCTCCTGGAGAGCCTTGGGGAGTTCTACCTCTGAGAACACTTAGGCCCAGTTCACACTCCTAAGCTTGCCAATTGTCCCTGATAAATGGCTGCCCAGGACAACTCTGCCTGGGAAGATGTTACCTTTGAAAGCCATTAAGTTTGAATAATGGTTATCTGAGTCCTGCACTCTTGCCCCTATCACGGCAAAGGTCTTTGAAAACTCCCCTCAGAACTTCAGTCCTGGACACAGCCTCCATTCCTCAGGAAGGCTGCTGTCTCCTCAAGGCCTCTGAATAAAGCAGTCCTTTTGTCTGGGTGACCTCGAGTCCAGTGTACTTTCCTTACAGTGGACATCAGAAGCCAGCTTCTCCAGCCTTCCAATGTAGACTTTGAACTAGTAGCTTCCAAGAATTCTCCCAGCCTTCAGTGTCAGATTGGGACTACTGAGGCATCCAGCCTTGTGGATTGAGCAGCTCCTGGGTTTGCAGACTCTCCAATCTGCAGACAGACACTGTTGTGTTATGGGGAACTTGGGGTTCCTTGCCAACACACCCACAAATTTAGTGTGCCCCGGATTCTTGTCTTATGAAGTTAAAAATTAATTTCATAGACCTCAGGGTAAGAAATAGAGAGACTTTATTGGATGAAGAGGAGAGGAGAAAGTACAGAGAGCTTCTGCTATGAGTGAGAAAAACAGCTATGTGGGAGATTTCCCCACCCCCCACCCCCCACCCCCCACTTAGCACCTGGCTAATGCCAGAGGGCTTACCAGAACCTGGGATCTGCACTGGCCAGCCACGCCAGAGAGAGCAGTTTTCCTCCTCCTCAGGTAGAAAACTTTTGGGTGGTACTTCCTGTTTCCCACCCCAGGTGAGCCAAAGAGACAGCTGATTGGTTTAGGGCTAGGATGTTTAAACCTGACCAACCACAGTGCCAGGATTTGAATTCTAGTAAAGGAGACCTCCCACTCTAGGAGGGGCTCGGATTGATTTTAGAAAAACAGATCAGGCAGAGAGATAAGGAGTTCACCCTAGTGTGGGGAACGCTAAAGGCATCCCTGCTCCTTACTTTCAGGGCCAGCTATCCTAAACTGCCTCAGTTGGACTGCTCAGCCCATATTATGTAAACCAAACTAATAATATTTTAAATATTTATTTGCAAACACAGAGAGAAAGAGAGGGACAGAGGCACTCAGAGAGAGAATGGGCACGCCAGGGCCTCTTGCCCCTGCAAAGAACTCCCAGATGCATGCACTGCTTTGTGCATCTGGTTCTGCGTGAGTACTGGGGAATCAAACCAGGGCTGTCAATCATTGCAAACAAGTGCCATAAACATTGAGCACTTTCCCCAGCCCTCTACGATATGTTTATCCTCTTGGTTCTCTTCCTCTAGAAAACCATGAACAATATACATGTTAGTCAGATTTTTATTGTTGTGATGAACTACTTGAGAGAAATGAAAACTGAAAGTTTTATTTTGGCTCATAGTTTCGGGTGTTATAGTCCATGGTCATTTGGCCACATTGTTTTGGGTCTGTAGCAAAATGTACAGCATGATGGGAGCACATGGTGGGAGAGTCTACTTAGCTAGTTTTTTAAAAGTATTTTATTTAGGGCTGGAGAGATGGCTCAGCAGGTAAGGCACTTGCCTCCAGTATCTAAGGCCCTGGGTTCAATTCCCCAGGACCCACATAAGCCAGACCCAGGTGGCCCTGGTGTTCTCTCTCTCTCTCTCTCTGCTTTAAAATTAATAAATAAAATATTTTAAAAAATAAAAAAACAAAAATAAATATTTTATTTATTTTCAAGGAAAGAGAGAAAGAGAGAGAGAGAGAGAGAGAGAGAGAGAGAGAGAGAGAGAGAGAGAGAGAAAATGAACCTCCAACCACTGCAAACGAACTCCAGATGCATACGCCACTCTGTACATCTGGCTTTACTTGGGTATTGGGGAATCAAACTCTTGTCATTAGGCTTTGCAGGCAAGTGCTTTAACTACTGAGAAATCTCTTTGGCCTTTGTTTTCAATCTGAATATTGATCTGGGCTTTTTAGACTATGAGTTACTAATACATAAAAGGGAAAGTTCCTTTACTGCCTATTTGAGCTATTTTCATTTATTTCCGATCAACTTTTTTTTTTTTGAATGCTTACAAGTGCCAGGCACCACTATTCTAACATCTTCATATGGATGATAACATCACTTGATCTTTATGACAATCCAGTTATTCACATTTGACAGGTGAAGGTGAGACTTTAAAAAATTAAGAAAATTTCCCAAGGCTATGCAGCCAGGAAGATATAGAACAGAGATCCAAATTTAGATAATAAGACTCCTGGTTTTTAGTATGTAGGTTCTGGGAACAAGTCTTTAGGAAAACTCATTAAGTGGGCCTTTTGGTAATCAAGTGATGGGGAGAAGACCCTGGAGGACCGATGGGAGGAGCTGAGAAAAACAAGACGGGGGATTGTTCTCCATAATTCTCACATAATAGAATTTTGACATTTACAGAAAGTAAAATCGGTAAGCCTGGGATTCAAAGAAGGTTCCAAGTGTTGTAAGGAAAGTTCTTGCACGCCTGACCCCATGTGATCTGCTGCAGTCAAAACACAGTCGTAAATGTGAGAAAATGATACTGAAATCTTATTGGTGGCATATAAGTCCCACCGGGAGTGATGGTCATGCCAGACAACCACAGATTGTCCACATGGGTGACTGAGATGGTGACATTTTGCTTTATGGTGGTTCAGCATGTGCAAACTTTGTATCAGGCGCAAAAATCACTGAAAATACTGTATGAAATTACCTTCATGTCACATATGCATGAGGTGTATACAAAACATAAATGAATTTAGTGTTTAGGTTTGGGTTCCACTCCTAAGATAACACTGTATACATCGATATCTCAAAATAAGGGGAAAAGTAAAAAGCAATTAGAAACATTTCTGAGTATTTTAAAGAATTCTCAGCCAGTACTGTTGCAGTAATCTTCTCATTGCTGAGACAAACACCCAATCAGAAGCGGCTGATGGGCGGAAAGGGTTTATTTCAGGCTTACAGATTCCAGGGGAAGGGGGCACACTTCAGTGTGCATCCATAGCAGAGACCCCACAGTGAGCAGACAGAGTAAAAGCTGCCTCTCTCCACACTTCTTCTGGCTGGACTCAAGATCCACCCCTAGTGACATTCCTCCTCCGGCAAGGGCTCTGCCTACTGAAGTCTAAGTAGAAAGCATAACCAAAAATACCCGAGTCTATGGAGCCATTTGCAGTCAAACCACCAAAAGTTGTCTCATCTTCTGCAGAACCTCCTCCTTCTGCTACTTATGATGTAGCCTTGGGGGCTCTATGTTACCTGTAACCTACTCCATCTTAGGCAAGATGAGGAGGTACATTTTGTGGGTCTTTTGGAGGTGTGGGACTAATGTGCTCACGAGGAGGATGATGGTTGAGACACTGGGACTGACCCCTAGTGAAGATGAATTGAGAACACTACAAAGCCTGGTCCCAGGAGCTGCTAGGTCGGGATTCTATGATGAAGGGCATTGAAACATGAAAATCAGGCAAGAAGCCACAGGAAGTGATAAAGTCAAGTTTGGGTTTTAGACTAGGAATGCAGCACAGGGAAAAATAGTAAAAAAAACAGTAAAAAAATAACAGTAGAAAAATAGATCTCTGGACCAACTCCAAGTTCTTCAACATGGAAGAACAGTATGAATTCCTGTAGAAGGATGGAGCCTTATAACTGGGAGGACCGTAGAGATAGAGACTGGGGTTTCCCCATTGTTATTTATGGCAAAGTTTAATTTGGGTTTATTCAGCTCTCAATTATGGACACACAGAACTTTTTCTTTCTGGCCACCAGGTGTCCAGCAATGTCACCCTCCTTCTCGGAAGCTTATGACATCATGAGATGTTTTATATTGTGGTGGGTATGTCTGATCACTAATTCTTGTAACACAGGTAGTGGTTGGTTATTCTCATTAAACATCAATAAGAAAAATGCTATCAACTGGTCCCTGCCAGATGCCAAAGGACAGGAAATCGTGGAGACCCTGGGCATGAGTGACCAACAGTGACCCATGGAGGGGTCAGTTTACTCAGTGTTCATTTGATCTTACCTGTCACATTTGCCCTTCTCCTGACTCTCCTAATTTTTGAATCTCAGAAGTTGTGGAGGCAAGGAATTATGTTCTTACTCATGGTATTTCTGCCAAATATTTTGTCTTTTCTGTTGGTCTTTCCCACTTCTTTAATGAAATCATCTTTTGAAACTCAAAGTCAGGAAAAGTCTTTCCCTGGTTATGTTTCTTTCTTTTTTTAAAATATTTTATTTATTCATTTTCAATCAGATATATATATATATATATATATATATATATATATATATATATATATATATATATATATATATATATAGAGAGAGAGAGAGAGAGAGAGAGAGAGACCAGGGCCACCACCTTGTGGGTCTGGCTTACGTGGGTCCTGGGGAATTGAACCCAGGGCCTTAGGCACTGGAGGCAAGTGCCTTAACCGCTGAGCCATCTCTCCAGCCCATGTTTCTTTCTTTCTTCTTCTTTTTTTTTTTTTTAAATTTAACATCTTTTCTCAGAGCCAGCCAGCACAGAAGAGCCCAACACTTTTAGAGGGAGTAAGGCTATGGGAAAAAGAAAAGAAATGAAATATTGAGGTTTTTTTTTTTGGGGGGGGAGCAGGAGCTGGTACAACATTGGGAGATTAAAATGTTCTTTTATATATCTAACTCTTTTCAAGAAAATATTTTATTTATTTGTTTGAGAGAGAGAGAGAGAGAGAGACAGAGAGGGAGGGAGAGAACAGGCATGCCAAGGTCTCCTGCCACTGCAAGCGAACTCCAGATGCATGTACTGCTTTGTACATCTGGCTCTATGTGGGTACTGGGGAATCAAAGCTGGGATGTCAGGCTTTGCAAGCATGTGCCTTTAAACCAAAAGCCATCTTTCCAGCTCAAGATCTAATTCAACTAGTGTTCACAGATCTTTCTGCCCCCAAATTGGCTATCCCACTGTGGCAGAAATACTAACCAGGTAGCTCAACAAGTCTATTTCGCTTTTGCATCTGAAATGTCAAATGGGTACCTCGGGGTGGACACAAAGGTGGGATCCTCATCAAACACAGCCAAGGGTGTAGAAGTGCATTGAGTCTGAGCACAAGCTATTCCACAGGCCCTGGGGATCCACAGAGAAGAGGGACCGCAAATATCCTCCTTATTCTTCCAGCACAAGAGCCCACACATTCAGCAGTGTGAACAGAGAGTGTAAGGCGCTAAGGTGCAGAGCAAGATGAGGAGGTAACACAGGCTCTCTGGTCTGAGGCAGAGCTGTGAGTTGAGGCTGATGTGACCAAGGAAAAGCCCCTGATTTTGGTGTTCTTTTTATTTTTAAAGTATTTTGAAAAATATTTTTATTTATTGGTGTTCTTTTTTTAAAGTAATTTTTTAAATTTTTTTTTATTTATTGGCAAGCAAAGAGAGATAGAGGAGAGACAGACAGAGCAAATGGATGGCACACCAGAGTCTCTAGCCACTGCAACTGACTTCAGATACATGTACCACTTTATGCATATGGCATTACATGGGTACTGGGGAATCGAACTCAGGTCGTTAGGCTTTTTAGGCAAGCACCTTAACCACTGAGCCTTCTCTCCATCCCTGATTTTGGTATTCTTGAGGGTAGTTAGAATGGATTGTGCCATGGCTCCATCCAGAAGCTTCCCAGTTTAAATAACAAGGTCCTTTTAGTTATAAAGTAACTGAGGCCTATGTAGCTCCTGTGTCTAGTCTTTCCTCTAAAATGACTGCTTCCCTCAAACTTAATCATTTGGGGAAACTTTTATATCAAATGAAGTACCTAGACAGACCGATTCCTTTCCAAATTGACTTTGGGGGTTGGACTGGGTTAGGTGGAAAACACTGAGTTGATCACAAACACACTAGGGTTATTGAGAAACAGACTTGGCTTGCGTCTGTTTGCTGTGCCCATCTTAAACTGGGAATGAGAACATTGTGATGTATGTGAACCCTGGACAGAGGTCAGTGCTCTGAGTGATTATAACATTGATGGCACACACATGTGCACACGTGCTTGTGCACTCAGACACATACTGCAGTCACACACACTTGGGGGATCCCAAGAGCACCCCTAAAAGAAGAGAAGAAAAAGCAAGTGAGCTTCTGCCAGGCAATGAACAGCAGTCATTAACCCCAAGGGACTCCATTTAAGTTTGGCTCATTGCCAATCCCGAAAGATGCTCTTTGTGTAAAATGCAGGACACATTCATTTTGGGGTGAGCGGAAATGTCCCCAACTTCTGATGGTAGCGGATACATCTGAAAAAAAAAAGAATTGAATCAATTTTGCTCCCCAGAGGTTGTGACAAGTGGAGGACTCCTACTTCCTGCCAGTTCAGTGGCAAACAATGAGGAGAGAGAAAAAAATAAAATAAATAAATGGAGCCCTCCCTTTTCTTTCTGGCCTTAGACATGAACTCCTGATAAGATTCTGGAAAACAAGCAGCATTTTCGACAGGCGTTTGCCCTCTTCAGCTGAGAAAACAGCACGAGCCACAGCTAGGAACTGGGGCCACCTCTATTGTGAACGTGGCCAGGGGACTTATTGTCACCAAATGGCCAAGCCCGAAATGACTGAGATAAGGAATATAATAACATTTTCACATGAACCTTGCATTCTTACCTCGTCTATAGGAGAGGATATCCCTGCAGGAAGGAGGAAGGTGGGGCCCTGCCCATGTCCTACCCCCATGCTGGAACGACATTGTCCAGGCCTTTGTGGTGACTCAGGAAGAGGGTACGGAAGTTTCTACAGGAAAAGAAAGAAAAGTTCAAACGTAAACAGCATCCAAAAAAATTTACCAATAGCAAACTAGATTTCCTCTTTGGGCTTTCATGCTTCCACACATCCCTGGGCTGGAAGATTTTAATCTTGGCTTTTGTTCACCTTGGTAACCTCCAGTGGGGGTAATTATGCCATTTCCCTTCTTAGTTAAGTCCAGAGGATGTGTTTTCTGTGGCAATGGAGACAAAAACAACATCTTTCCAGAGACTCTATCCTGGCCTGGCTGGAATGTGTTCTGTCTTTTCCATTGGTCACTTCTGGGGTGGGCCAGAGCTTTCCCCATGTCCCGTATGGGATTGGGCGGCTCCCTGCAGCAGGTTGGCCCAGAGGCCAAGTCACAGATGCCCGTGGTAAGACAAGGCTTTAGTTGGCTCCCTAGTTTTAGCCAGAGATGCACTTTGAGAATTTCATGTTCTCATTCCCAAGAGGTGTGAGGGGAGTTGTATGGCTCCTCCCAGAGGTAGCCAGAGATGGCTGGTCTTCTCTTCCCAGCAGGGCTCCTGCAGAAGCAGCTGAGACTGTCTACCACCCATGCTGGTTTTAGGGTTAGGAAAACCAGAGCTATAAGAGGGAGCAGCCATCCTCTAGCCAAATCTGAAAGAAGAAGAAAATACTACAGACCAAGATTGAACAAAAGAGCATTGTTGGAAGATCTCCTCCACCTGGGCAGTCTCATTTTCCACTTAGCCAGAATGGCTTCCTGAGTGAAACTGAGAGGGGTAGGGAAATGGTATGAGCCTCCCTGATGAGAGATGGAGGGGTAAGGTCTTCACAAGAACAACCCCTAAATTGAGGGAATATCTCCCCACTTTTCTCGCTGATCAAAAGCCTTAAAACTCTAGCTATGAACTGCAGAGGCCACTTGTAAAGTGGCATTAATGGGGCCGGCCAGGCTCTCAAAGGTGCATCCTTTACTTTTCAGATAGGACCAATCACACATTTCAGGAGCAAACAGTTACAGGTAATAGACAGACTTCCTATATGTGGCCATTATGGGAAATGAAAGCACCACCCTGCCACCCTCAAAATAGCTCTTAAGCCCAAGTACCTTTCACAGCCCGACGGAGGAGGGAGTTCTGAGTGGACTACTTATTATAGCTTTTCAGGAGATATCTTGCTCTCAATTGCTTTTTCCAGAACAAACGGCTACCATTATGTTCAGTCAGGGACCGATTCTTCACTTAAGTATGTAAAGCAAAATATGGCTTGCTCTCTGGACGTGTTTTTCCACAACAGAAAGCTTTTATACCAGCTGGGTGATAGAAAGATGATGTAGAAAATCCCAAGGTATAACATAACTAAGATGGTGACTTCAAGTTATAAAATGGTTTAAAGCTGTTTAAAATGGATTCAGAAAGCTCTGCCATAAAGGAGATGTATATTTTTGGAAAACAGGAAAGAAAGCATACATGTGTACTGAACAACTATTGATAACATCCATCCATCCATCCATTTATTCATTCATTCGTTTATTCAGGAATGTATGCATACCTTCATTCATTTCAGGTGCTGGGCACTGGGTTACATTGTAAGAACAAACAATTGGAGTTAGTAGAAAGGCATTAGTCCTAACTCATCAGGAAGGAGCTTGGAGCCCCGGTGGATATTCTGCTGGAGGCTACTCACCTATCTCTGTGTCAGATGTTGGTTCTCCCGTCACTTGGTGTTTGTTAATAAGTCAATAACCACTGCAGCTATGTGGGAGCATGCCAGTCATTATGCCTTAAGTGAAGCACAGATTTCTTCTCCAGGAGCTGATCATTGGGTTCTGCTGCTCCTAATTAGGAACCACTCAGATCAGGCTGTCTCACACTGACTTCAGCTATGTCCTCCGTAGATCCAGGAATTCTTAACTCCACAAAGGGGCAGCAGCAGGAGTGAGGAAAGGTCTTCCTTTCTGAGCAAAAGCTCAGTGAACTTGGAAGTGAGTGTTGATGTGAATGACAAGCAGGTAGGGATTTCCCTGGCACTCTGAGCTCTGCTCCCCACATGGCTCAGCAGAGGATCACCTCTGTCCTAGGAATCAGGCCTGCCACACTCCGAGACCAGCAGACTCCTGAGCAGGAGAGGGGAGACCTTTAAAAGAGCCTACCAAGCTGACAACTCTGTTCTAAGCCACTGCCCCATGCATGGCATATCTCTCAACACTGAGCACTGTTTTCTTCAGTCCCCGTGGAGATCCCTGGGTTCAGCTCATCTTTCTTCTCACTCTACTGTCCCAGAAACGCAATCCTGAACCTGTGGTTCCTTCTAGCTAACTCAGGTCCTGCCAGCCAGCCTCAGGCTCCGGCCTCTCCCTGCTTCCCCCGAGCCTCCATTATCAGCATTCACTACTCACGTATTCACTTACCATGACCAGATTCTGTGCCTGGTGCTGGGGACACAGCAGTAGCCAGATGGACATGACCCTGACTTTACAGGGATAATGGTCTGGCCAAATAACATGAAAGTGTCAAATTGTATTTGATTTACTTGAATGTTTCTTAAACAATCCTATTTAAGTATGCTATGTAGATGCTGAAATATGATTTTATTAACTGTTTATATTTATTTTTAAAAAAGACATTTATGGTTAGAAACTTTGAATATAAAGTTCATAGGCTTTCACTGGTAGGTCCATGTGACCCAAATGAAATCTTTCCAAAAATGAAAGGTCATAGAGGCACGTGATTTTTACTCGGTGGCAGGGTACCCAGTTCAACTGGTATTGGGAGTGTTATTTGTGGGGACAGTGGGAGGGGCTGCTGGATTTCAGACACCTGTGCTCAGTATGGATTCTCTCACTGATCACAAAGTGTGGTAGCTATTAATATCATCCCTATTTTACAGATGAGGAAACTATGGCTCAGGTTAACAGATCCATTTAGCGGTTGAATCTGCAATTTATTTTGCTTTATTGCAACAAGTACAGGAGTGGTGAACAAAATATTGGTATGACATGGGCTCTAAGGGAACTAAGCAATCAGAAAAGATGCCAGGGTAGAACTGAAGTAGGGTACTGGGGACCTGCAGAGATTGGCTGGCATGACCAAGTCAGAGGTGGGGTTGGCCAACACAGCATGGGCATGTGTGAAACATTTCCAGCCATGATTAGAGAGTCCTGCCAGGTGACATGGAAAAGCCCTTTCTGTTTGCCTGCTGAGTGACTAGCACAACAGTGTGTCCATTACGAAATGAGAGAGTCATTAAGGTTCAGTTTGACCTTTCCGGACCATTACAAATCTTGGTGTGTTTTGGAATAAAATGAAATGTTGAGTTTGATTTTCTACAAACTGTCTTGGGTTACTAAAATCTTCCTTCCCTGATGCTAGACTGTAGTGCTAAAGTTGTGTTTTATTAGCACAGATATCTTCTACAGGAGCCGATCACCAGGTTCTGCTGTTCCTTGTTAGGAACCATTCCCTAAGAGATTAGGCTGTGTCACACTGTGTGTATGTAATAAATGCTAATTTACTTAATCTTCATCCCAAACCTACAAGGTAGGTGCCCTTATGACCACTTCTATTTTACAGAGGAGAAAACTTAGGCACAGAGAGGTTGGCATAGTAAATAGATTACTAACTACTAATGATAAGGCTTCTCTGTCTTTCTGGGGTGTGTGAAGTGTTTGCTGATGCTTGAAAATCAGGATACAAAATATTTTTTAGAGGTGGAAGAGATGGCTCAGCAGTTAAAGGTGCTTGCTTGCAAAGCCTGACTGCCCAGAATTTGATTCCACAGTACCCACATAAAGCCATACACACAAAGTAGCACACGTACCTGAATTTTGTTTGCAGCAGAAAAGGGCCCTGGGTACCCATATTCTCTCTCTCTCTCTCTCTCTCTCTCTCTCTCTCTCTCTCTCTCTCTTTCTCTCAATAAATAAATACATAAATAAATTACATTTTAAGAAGAAAATATTTTTCATAAAACCAACAAATGTTCTAGCTTGTCAGGATAAAAAAATCAGGATTTATAATATCCATGAGCCTGTGCACCCCAAGGCAAAGGTCAAAGCCCTGTCCCTGGGCTTCTGTTCTCGACCTTACCCTGATTCCAGCAGGAAGGCTGTCAGTCCAATGTCATTCACTATCAGGTTTGTTGTTTTCCTTCCCTCAGCTCTCTTTTCCATTCTGCTACCTGTCTGGGCCCAGCAGACATTTGTGATTTCTAGCTAGACTTTTCCTAAAAGCAGGATGTATTTAGAGCCAATAGTTATCAGTGCCGAAAACTCATTTGAGTCTACCCCAACTTGTTTTTTCTTAAACAAGGGTGCAAAGTCATCATGGTAATTCTAATACATATCTATGGGGTCCAGAGGTATCTGAAGGATTAGTGGACTCACTTCTCTTGTGAATTGGTCTAAGTACCAAGTTAAAGGACAACAGTGAGAAGAGAAACAAAGCAATTATAGACAACTGGAGAGAAAGTTCTTGATTTCTTCAAATGCAAATCATGGAAGACAATTAGCTTCCTACACAAATCCAATATAGTGTAAAACATTATTACAAGCCAATATGCCTGTCTGTTAAACTCACCTACTGGAAGTTTTGCCTTCAGAAGCAAACTACCATCTTCTGGAAACCCTCCTGAAAGACCTGTATCTTTCCCATGATGCCCTGAATGAAACATCCTGAAACTGCTTGGAAGAGCTGTTCTTCAAAGCCAATTGATGAGCCATGTAGGAAATGACCTTAGTATTATTTTTGTATTCACGTCTTACTTTCATCCAGAATAGTAACTCCTGCCTATTCACTATCATCCGAATAACATTCTATTGCAAAGTAAAGCCCATCAAAGAATGAATCTATGTTCACATGGAGAAAATAATTAGCACTGGAGGGAAGGCAGTTTTGCAAGCGTGTTAGCAATAATAAATCACTGAAGCAAGAGAAGAGCCCCTCAAGGTGACCTCCTCATGAGCCTCCACTTACATGCACATTTTGATGTGTTTGCCCAAGATAACTGGCAAGAGAATAATAAATATGCAATTCTATTTTTAAATAATTCTCTGTGTGTGTGAGCAAATAGAAGACATATACATCTTAAATGTATAAATCATAGTTAATTCTTGGTTGATTTTCATTTTCTTCATTAATATTCACTAGAAAGTAATTACAGGCACTGGGTTAAATGTTAGGAATACAATAGAGAGAGATTTCTTTACTGTTTTGTATACAATGACCATATATAGTTTTTTTATTGTCCATAATGAGTTACATTATTTAATGGGCAAACGATGAGTTGTTATCCCCAGTTCCCCAATGCCCTTCTTCCCCATCCCGGATCAGCTGGATATCCTCCTCTGTGGGCCGTCTGGATCAGTCCTTGGGGCAGGGGACCATGGACAGCCTAGGAGACAGCCCGGTTCTCCCAGCCCTAGTATGTTGTTAACTCAGAGGCATCATGCCTCTGGATATTTTCCCCCACTATGGCTCTCACAATCTTTCCGCCCCCTCTTCCGCTCAGTTCCCTGGACCATATATAGTTTTTGTAATCATAAAAATTAAGCTTTTCTCTTTTTTCTTTTTCCTTCCTTTTTTCCCCCACTATATCCAAGACTAACTTGAAACTTATTCTGTAGCCCAGGCTAGCATCAAACTCAAAGTGGTCCTCCTGTGCTGGGATTAAAGGCTTGTACTAACACCCTGGGAAGCATTGAGCTTTTCGATTCTGAAAATTCCCTCTTTGTACATCTATCTGCCACATGAAAACAACGAGGAATGTCTACCTCTGTAAACAAGGCACCTGGTTTTCTCTACAAGTTTCTATTTTGGGTTTAGAAGTCATAGTCAAAGGAAATCCCAAATAAGCAGCAGCTCACAGGTTGTGTGACTTGGAAATCAGTAATAAAAATTAAAGGTAAAGCCGAGCATGGTGGCTGGTTTGCGCTTTTAATTTCAGCACTTAGGAAGCAGAGATAGGAAGATTGTTCAAGGCCACCCCTAGACTATATAGTGAATTCCAGGTCAGCCTGGGCTAGAGTGAGACACTACCTTGAAAAATCAAAAAAAAAAAATGAAAAAAAATCCAAAAAGATTAAAGGTAGAAAGATTTGGAATTTAAGATCCACACCTGAAATTATTTTGCTGGTCTTTGAACAATAAGTATAATTACCTTACTCTTTGGGTTATTACAAACAGAAATGCATTTTTCATAGTTTTGGAAACTGGGAAGAACAGTATCAAAGTGCCAGCATGTAGTGAAGGCCTTCTTGCTATATCAACCCATGGTGGAAAGTGTGTGTTAAAGGCTCTTGCTTGCAAAGCCTGATGACCAGGGTTCAATTCCCCAGTACCCACATAAAGCCAGATGCACAGGGGTGTGTATCTGGAGTTGATTTGCAGTGGCAGGAGGTCTTGGCAGGCTCTTTCTCTCCCTTTCTCTCTCTTTCCTTTCTTCTCTCTCTCTAAAAAGAAACAGCTCCTGCCATTACTAAAATACTCCATAGATAATTCCATAGATTGTTAATCCAATCATGAGGAAGAATTCTTTACAATCCCATCACTTCCTAAAGGCTCTACCTCCCAAGAGTATTGTGCTGGGGATCAAATTCCTAAAGCATAAAGTCTGAGTGGGATTTTCAAACCACAGCAGGCTCCTTCTTCTAACAAAAAGGTACTAGGCTAAACGATCTCTGACAATTTGGACATTTTTTGGCTTTTATAAAATAAGCTTATTCCTTCAATCATAAGACAAAATGTACTGCTAGTCATGACGTATACAGTCCTAGCAAAGAAGGACAGATAGACCTTAAGCAGAGTCGTAAAAATTGCTTACAAAAACAAAACAAAATAAAACAAACAAATAGAAACCCATTGAGCTGAGGTAGCTTTTATTTCCTGACAACTAAATGGATGAGTTCAGACCGAGTTGATGCTGGATGGGAGAAAGAAGTCATAACTCAGCTTTGAGGGTCAGTCTTAAAAGACAGCTTTAGGAAGGAGGAGACTTGTGAGGGGGGATGATTAATATCCAGAAGCTTGACATTATTTAGGGAGAGGCAAACCTACGTCCAGTCTTAGGCAGAAGAGGCTATAATGAATGTCAGCAGAGGGAGGGGAACAAAGGGAGAGAAGGGAGGAGAGTAAGAACACCTTTTCTTTCAAGTCTTCTCCCCTGTGTCTGCTTCAGGGTAAAGATGTGAAGTCATCCAGGCGGTGGCAGTGGGACAGCCATCCAGGAGGCTGAGCTCTGCTCTCTGCTTGGAAGTCAGAGGAAATTCTCTTTACAGGCTCCCCACACACCACCAGGACAGCCACGCAGAGTCTTCCCACTGTTCTGATTTCTTCTTGGCCTGTGTATGGTGTGTGGAAGACAGAGGTGTTCCCCAAGCCTTAGAATACAGTCTTGTAGCTGCTTCAGAGCAGGGAATCAGGAGTTAACAAGTTCATGTGTGACTCCTTAGCCAAAGGATTGGAGGATGGCGCTGATCCCTCACATCCTTAAAGTAGATGTAATGGTGGCTCCTGGTGGCCCTGGGGGTTTCAAGACACAGCTGGGGTTGAAGTGCAGGAGAAAGTGTTGAGCAGAGCTGATTCAAGCCAAGCATTGAGGAGACACCTTTCCTCAGTCCACCTGAGCCCTGCCCAGTGCTCTGACCCTACAGCCGTGGGTCCCTCCTTGCAGTTGAGCAAGGAGACCAGCAGGGAAAGCCACTGGAAAGGGAAGGAAATAACCCTGATAGGAATTTTCAACTTTGAATTAACTGATTATTTGGGGGAAACAGATGTTTGAAACTGGAAGAAGCTGTTACCTTTCAATCACAGTTTAAGCTTCCCCTCGCCCCCTCCATTATCAGCAGGAATGGAAGCAGATGAGCCCAGTTCTAATAATAATAATAATAATAATAATAATAATAATAATAATAATAAATAATAATAATAAAAGGATTTAGACATCTATTAACAAACTTGAGCTGTGGTGCAAACATTTCCACCCCACTGGGCTAAGTATGTGATGATGACTACTGTGAGTCCTGTGAGTCAGATGAAGCAGACATCCCTAGTGTTTTGATGCATTTAACCAGGGCACATACATAAACTGGTGGGTGGCCCTTAGGGACAGCTTCTATCAGGAAGTGGTGTTAGAGCTGCAAGTTGAAGGAAGGATTAGATAAGCAGGGGAGGGTGCAAGGCCCCCAGGAGGAAGAGGGCTGGTCCATGGAGAGCAGAGGTTAGCTGAACTGGAGTGGGGTGTAGTTGGAGAAGAGGGAGGTTGAGGTCAGATACCCCAGGGTATTTTGGCTCCTGTTAGGAGTTACCTAGTTCTCTCACCCTGGCTAATGGATTTGAAAAGAGCAGCAATCATTTTTTTTTTTCCAGTGGTGTAAAAATAAACCATCCAGAGATGTGTGAGATGACGTAAAGAAAGAGACAACAGGCCTAGAGAAATGGAGTGGGGACCTTCAGCTGAGACAGATGACAGACCCAGCACTGCCCACCCCAGCTGCATCCCACTATCCTCCAGGCCCTCAGGCATTCTGAGGCCTGGCCAGTCCCCCAAGGGCTGCACAACTGGCTCAGATGTCTTTGTCCGGCTAAGTCAGAAGAAGGCAGACACAGGCAGTGAGGAGCAAGAGGATGGTGTGCTGCTGGTCAACTTTTGGGACCTGGTGGTACAGCACCTGGATTTCCCATGGGCACTGGGCATGATGTGGCCTTGCTGTGGACTCTTCTGGATGTGCAGATAGAAGGGCACTAGCCTATGAGAACAGCTAGTCTCCTACCTCCCTGCAGCCAGGGCCCTACTTTAAGCCCCCAGTACCCTTGCCCAGACTATTGCAAGATAGAATTTTTGTTTAAAATGTGTTAATTTACTTAGTTGAGAGAGGGAAACAGCCAGCCAGGGAGAGAGAGAGAGAGAGAGAGAGAGAGAGAGAGAGAGAGAGAGAGAGAGAGAGAGAAACAGCGAGAGAGAATGGGCATGCAAGGGCCTGTTGTGGTTGCAAACAAACTCCAGATGAATGTGCCACTTTGTGCCTCTGGCTTTACGTGGGTACTGGGGAAATGGAACCTAGATGCAGGCTTTTGCAAACAAGCACTTTTAACCACTGAGCAATCTCTCCATCCCCCAAAAGTCTTTTATCTGGTCTTTTAGCTCTTGTTCTGTACTCCAAACATAATTTGTTAATTTTTGGGGGGAGGGGGTGTTATGATGTGTGTTATGCATGTGTGTGAATGCAGTTGTGTGCATGCCTGCCACAGTTGATTTCTGCCTTTGACCTCATTGGAGGCAAGGTCCCTGTTATTCATTGCTCTGTCCATCAAGCTGGCCCTCACGCTTCTAGGAAATTCTGCCTCCACCTGCCACCTTGCTGTACTGAGAAATGGCTTTCAGCTTTTTTTCACATGGGACTTGAGGATCAGAACGGGGCTCCTCATGCTTGTGCAGCAAGTGCTTTATCCACTGACTCTTCTCCCTATCTCGTGAGATTATTTTTTAAGAGATATTTTTACACAGTATAGCAGATAATGTCTAGCCTTTGCATAAAGTCCTTTAACAGATATCTACTTAGCTTTTGAGAAGATCAGGAGTCCTTCATGCCTAGAAGACCCTCTCCCAGCCTAGCCCTTGCTGACCCCTTCCTCAATGTCATCTCTTTCCGGTTTCCCATTTTCCTTGGTGTCTTCCCATAAGCCCATCCTCTCCTGGACTTTCTTGTGCCTGGTTTCTATCAAACAGGTCTCAGCCCACATGTTGCTTCCTCTGGAGTTTCTACCCTAACTAAGCAACGCCATCTGCAAGGGCACCTTCCCCACCACATTCTAGCTCATCAACCTGGCCATTCCTCCCATAGCTCTTACTTAGTCTGGTGATTTTTGTGTGCTTATCATCTATGCCACTTACTATAATTTAAATTTCTTGAAGGCAGGGGCTTGTCCTAGAACAAAGCTTATCACAAAGAAGGCATTCAGTTAGTACTTGTCAAATGAGCACATAAATAACTGAACAAATAAACAGATGCCTCTCTTCCCAGGAATGGATCTAGATAATGTGTTCACCTGCATGATAATTAGTACTGGATGTTTTGGTGAATAAAAGACAAAATTGTGGAAGGAAAAGTTTTGCCCCAAAAGCGATCTATGCCTACACTTTCCTGAGACAAACCTAACAGAAATGGCCCTAATAGGAACTCCAAAAGTGGTATAGTTGTCTTATTAAAACATCCTGCTTTTGGCTAGAGAACTGGAGAAATTTCCTACATCTGAATTTAGTTCAATAGTTCTGCTATGATTTAGAGCTTGAGTGTTTCCCCAATGCCCAAGTAAATGCTCAAGGCTTTGTCCCTAAGGATGCTGTTGTGGGGTGGTGGAGCCTTTAAGAGATGGGCTCTCCTCTCTCTCTCTCTCTCTCTCTCTCTCTCTCTTTCTCTCTCTCTCATCTCTCATAAATACAGATATATAATTTTTTAAAGAAAGTTAGGTCTTTAGGCAAATGAAAGGTATTGGGAGGTCCTGATCACTTCCACTTCCTCCCTTGGTTCCTGCCATGAGGTAGGTGAGAATTTTTGCTTCACCTGGATTTTTTTTACTTGCCGCAGGATGAAAGTCAATAAGGACATTTGATCACAGGCGGGAACCTGCAAAACTGTGATCCAAAAATAAGTCCTTTCTTATGAATCTATTCTCTGAGATGTTTTGTTATCATGACAGAAAATGACTAACTCAAGGCTGGGGAGATAGCTTGGGTCAGTAAAGTGCTTGCCTCAAAAGTATGAGGACCTGCATTCAATCCCCAGAACCCACTTGAAGATGTCAGGTGTGGTGGTACCTGCTTGTCATCCCAGTACTGGGGAGATGGAGACAGGAGGATCCATCCCTGGGACTCACTGGACAGCCAAACTAGCCTCATTAGTGAGTGCCAGGCCAGTGAAAGAGCCCATCTCAAAAAGTGTTTAGATGACACTTGAATTTGTCCTCTGGCCTCCACATGCATATGTATGCCCACACACATATACACACCCATGCATATTTTTTAAAAGAAAGCTGACTAACACGAGTTCAAGAAGCAATAAACTCAGGCATTTACTGTTGTACAACACCCTGGACACACTAAGACGAGCACACTTGGTTCCTCAGAACACACAGCTCAGCAGAGGAGCCAACCACAGAAACATTTAATTAGTCTATAAAATTATAAATATTGGGGAAGCCAAGAGCAAACACCCAGCAGAGTTCAGAAGAGGGACGCCCTGGCTTCACCCGAAGAAGGTGCCAACTTTCCTGAGAAGCTGGCATGTCACCATTCCTTGAGGGGGAAGAGAATTCTAGCAGGTTGAAACAGGGTAAATGAAGGCAGAGAGACTTGAATGGCCAGGGTGTGGTTCTGCAAATGTTGACTACACTATCATATAAGGAGCTAGAAATATAGACGAGCCCTGAAGCAAAGGAATGTGCAACAGGTGCTGACATCACCACTGGGGACTCTTCCAGGTGAAGTATATCAAGACCAATGAAGGAGACAAGGTCTACCCCCTGGGAGGAGCCAAGAGTGATGACAGAGGCTGGAGGACTGGCTGAGTTATCTAACAAGTAGAGAGGTAAGGAGACAGAGGATTGAAGAAAAATCCTTGGGAAATTGCCAGGGTTTTAGAAGGCACATGCAGCAAAAGAAAGCATTCAAGGAGTGTCCAGAGAAATCACAAGCTTTCAACTTCCAAAAACCAAGGAAAAAGACACTGACCTTATCAACGTGTTTCTCCAGCTCCACCCTGTCAACTATTAACTATCTATTCAGTGCCTGCCTATTTGTTATATAGGAAGACCCCCAGGACAAGATATTTTTCTGATTCCTTTGTTGCTATATGCCCTATACCTAGATTAGAACTCACCTTCCAGTAGAATGAGTATGTGGGCAAATAAGCTTATCTAGCATCTGTCTATTTGTGTGTGGGGGGGGGTTATACACATGTGTCTGTAGGTATGCATGCCCTTTGTACATATGTTGTAGAGGCCAGAAGAGGATATTGGGTACCCTTCTCTATTATTCTTCCACCTTATTTTCTCAAGATAGAGTCTCTCGCTGATAGGTTTTCAGTTATACTGGCTGACTAGGCAGCCCCATTGATCCTCCTGTCTCAGTGCTGATGTTTCAGGTATGTGAAACCATGGCTAGCATTTTATATCAGTGCTAGAGATTGAACTGAGCTCCTCATGCATGCACAGCAAGTAAGTAAGCCTGCACTAGTCTTACACACTAAGCAATCTCCCCATCCCCACAAATAAATATTTCTAAATTATGCAGAGTTAAAAGATTGAATGTTGTGCAAAAGACTTTGTATTTGGCAACTGGATGCAAAAGCAATGTTTGAGAGAGTAATTAGGAATGGTGACAATAAATATCTGTGTCGTTTGTCTACTGTGAGGACTAAATGAGCTAATACATACATGTAAATGTATTCAGTGCCTGGTTGTAGCTTCAGCTCAGGAAAAGTGAGATAACCATTGTAATTCCCTCTGCTCATCACTTCCAGATGCTATGCTGGTGATCAGATCTTTATAGTAGTATTATGCCTAACACATTGCTTCTAAGACATTAGAAGGGTTAGTGGCATTCTGCTTTAAAAGACCCATATTTACAAAGCTCCATTAAATGAAATGTCTATAACAGAACCCAGTGAAATAAGACTTGGCTTGTTTAACTATGGTCTGGAAGGTTCCCAGGGAATCAAAAGAATTCTTTGGGAAGTGGAATCTTCTCCCCTATTAAGGAGACTCACAGAATTAAGGTGGCTGCAGCCAACCTCAGAAATAGAAGCCTAGTGTTTTGTTGCTAAATCTGTTAATTATATCATTTATATAAGTCAAAAGAGAAAGTCTCAGAAGTAGGGTGGCTCAAGGATGGCTCTGGCACTGGATTTGGATAAATGTCCCCAATAACATCATGTGTTTATGATTAAGCCTTGTATTTAATCTCCAGATGGTTGAGCCTTTGGGAGTGGAGCCTTGAGATTTAATAATATAGTCCTCTTGCCAGTGCTAGTAAGCTCATTATTGCTACTTCTTCCCTATTAATTGTCAATAATAATTAACAAGATGTGATACCATGGCTGTCTGCTCTGCCACACTTGCCTTGCCATAATTAACCTTCCCTTTCAAGCTATAAACTGAAATAAAACCTTTCTTTCTGTAAGCTGTTTCTGGTCATGCACTTTGTCCTAGAACGAGAAGACAACTGCTACAGGATGCGGCAGTGACCCTGTATGAATGAGACCAGAGCACTTACTGTATGTGTGTCTTGATCCCTTTGTGGTGTTGTTGTTTTGTTGCTGTTGTTTGTAAGATGAGAGAATAACATGAGCCTAAAGACCTGTGCAGTAGAATATTTGAAAAGATAGCCACATTTTCTACCAACATTGAGTGTTCGCTCACCTTTGCTACATGATTTTACTCTTCTCCTATCAAGAGGTAGAATCTACTCCCCTTTCCCCTGAATCTGGACTAGCTCTGTGACTTGCTGTGATGGATAAAATGCACTAGCAGTGGTGCTGGGTTTGAGTGTGAGCATCAGGGAGTCCTGCATCCTCTGCTACTCACTCTTAGAATGATGCTGTGGACATGTGAGCAAGCCTTCACAAGTCTCTTTGAGAATGAAAGATCATGTTGAAAGAAGGTTCATCTAACAGCCAATATCAACCACTGGATGTGGAAGTGAAGCCACCTTGGACCATCCAACCCCAGGTAAATCACCAGATGAATTCTGTTAAATGTGTGATTCCCCATGAAATAGACAGAACAACAGCTCACTGAGCCCAACCAAAATTGCTGACCAATGGAGTTGTGAGCAAATAAAATTGTTGCTGCTTTAACCTATTGGTGTTAGTTTGTTTTACAAGAAGAGACAACTGATGTAGCTCTTTTAAACCTGACAGTCTAGAAACAAACCTACTTAACTTAAAGGAATCAGGCTATATGATCTTTAAGTTATATGTTAAAAGTTTGCTATAGAGAGCTGAAAAGAGAACCAGAACAAAGGTCAGAGGTTTTATCCACCGCACCCTTGGCCCTGAACACGTCTCCTTGTAATGCTGTTGTGTGTGGATCCACTAGAATTGAAACTTTGCCACTTTCTCACTGTATGGAAGTTCAAACTTTCCTCCCCAAAGGTCTGAAAACTATAGCCAATGGGGAAAAAAAAACTGACAAGAAATAAATAGGGGAAAACCTATAATAAATTTATTAATGTGTGTATACATAAAAGCCACACAAAATATAGAAACTTGAGCTAGGGTTGTAGCTCAGTGATAGAGGACTTGCTCACTACATGTAATACCATGGGTTTAATCCAGAGTTGCACCAAAAAGTGATAAAAATAAATAAATAAAAATTTAAAAACTCAAGGAGGTCAAACTGTGGAAATTTAAATACTCTACATAGGAAGGAGGGAAGTGGGGAGCTATGGGCATTTTTAGAGGGTCAGTAAGTGATTTTTAAAGGAAATGAATGAGCCTGAAGAACAGACGCTATCACAGGATAAAGTTCCTCTGGGCTCCAGAGCTGTTTGGTTCTTAGTATTCTCCTCTGTGATATGAATTTAATCTTCCTTGGTTAATGGAAGTGAGTAGATTGAGGGTAACTATGTTCCTTTATGGTGGTTTGTGGATGACAGAGTCCACAGAAAACCTCTTCATGCTCTGGACAGAAAGGATTCAGGAGTAGGTCAGAGAGACTTTGGGGGCTATTGCTATAATTCTGCTTATCAAAGTGCCATACTTTGGATATGGCATCCCTCCCTTTGTCCCTCCCTTCATCATCCCTTCCTTTCTTCTTTACTTCCTTTTATATTTTTATTGATTTGCATGTATGTTGTGTGTGTGTGATAGTTGGGGGCGTGCTCTTCAGGGTCTCCATTGCAAAGGAACTCCAGAAAACTGCATCACTTTGCATCCGGCTTTACCTGGGGGCTGGGCAATTGAACTCAGGCTATCAGGCTTTCAAGCAAACTCTACTTGCTGAGCCAACACTATTCCTTCCTTTCTTTCTTAAAAGGGTCTCTTTATGTAACCCAGGTTAGCCTTAAACTCATGATCCTCCAGTCTTTGCCTCCCAAGTGCTGGATTAAAAGTGTGCGCCACCACAGCTGGCTGGGGTATCATTTTCTGAGCCCAACAACACCCTGTTAGGACTTGACTGGATAGACAGTGAGCAAAGCAGGAATTGGCTTGGGTGACTCAATAGTCTCTCTTCTTGTCAACTGCCAATCCCTGCTGGTTCCATGGAACATTCATTCACTCAGCCAATCAGCCATCATGTTCCAAGTCCTGCTTGGGAAGTGATGTGCTTGATGGGAAGGTCTGGACTAAGTGATAGGTGACATGATGTGAGGTGTTCTCCATGAAGGGGACTCACCCATTGACCCATCTCAGTAGCTTTTTGGTGGCATCTCACACACTTTTGGGCTTTCCAAGAGCTTGTTCCATCCTAAATTACAGAATGTCAGAGTGAAGAGAACTTTACTTTTCCTCTCAGGCTCATGTGTACAGACTATGCAGACCACAGCCAGGGGTTACAGCAATCTTGTCCTCACATGGGCAGCCAAGGGCCTTTACTATGGAGCCTGACCGTATTTAGGGGGTTGAACCTAGGCTGGAACTGAAGCTGGAGCCTGGTCATGGGCCTGAGACTGGGCCTTGGTTTGAGCCTTGCTTTGGTTTTTGACTGACAGAGCCTGAGCCCTTGGCAATGCACACACACACACACACACACACACACACACACACACACACACACACTGTGAGCAGTAGGCGATGTATGCAAGCCTGCAGAGCTTGCAGCTAAAACTTTTGGGGGTCTTGGGTGTGGGTTCCTTGAGCCTTAGGAGGCATTGGTAGCCTTAGCATGTATACTCACTGCTTGCCTACATCTTCTTTAGGACCTTCTTGTGCTTTTTGGCAAAATGCAGGTTCCTGAACCCATAGACACACATATATCATACACATATAAAAATTTACATGGCATGTTCCTCAGGAACTTAGGGTCCGTTCCATTCAGAGATTGTGAGGGGGAGTTCTTGTTCCCATTTCTGTGCCATTGTCTGGATTCATTATGTGTTGTGTGTCTCTGCCTGAAGAGAAATGAGAAACATTTAGGAATGGGATGGGCAAATTTATGTTGAATTATATGTTTGAGAGACGAACTCAAAACAGAGATAGTTCATGGTAAAATGAAACTTGGGATTCAGACCTCTCTACCAACTCTGGATTAATTTATACTACATTATAAGATGCCTTCCAGGGCCCACTTGTCCTCTGTTGAGATCCTTAAACTTGACTTCATCCTTCCCAGCTTTGTATTTTTAGCCGGGAACTAGTTCCCCCTTCTGGTATGAGATTTACACATTGACTGGGGAATTTTTCCTCAGATAGTTTCCAACTACCAAATGATAATGCTAGTAAAACTGGCAATACACATTTTAAAATATCTGTCAAGTCTCTATTATATCCCAGCCTCTGACTTGGTTTAGGGGGAGTTGTGAGAAAGACAGACAAGAAATGTACCTGTGGGGAACTGACACTCCTGGGGAGGAGGGGCAGATATAGAAACAAACAATCAAATAAGTGGAGGCTGGTATTATAGAAAGTAAGTTAGATAATGGAACTGGCCTGGGGTCAGGCAAGTGTGTTTTGAAGGCATAACATTTGAGCTGAGCCCTGACAGTTGGAGAACCAATAACTCTTCAAGAAAGAAAGGGAACAATGTCCTGAGACAGAGACAAATTCACTTGAGAATATGGGTGAACCCCCTGGAGGGAGCAGCGAGGAGAAAGGAGCGAGAGAAGGCAGGGAAGGCTACATTACCACCACCTTATATTTAGAGGCTTCCAGCAATCTACCAGGGGAGGTTCTATGTACTGTGACAGTTTTACATTTCTTAAAAGATCAACCCAACTGCTTTGGTAGAGAATGGATGTAAAGAATGGGAAAGATAGCTCATTGGACACTACCTCTGAAGTACTTTGCATATCATTCAGAATAGATCTTATGATTATCCCATGGATAAAGAAAGAGGACTGGCAGGTCTAAAGGAAGTTGCTCAAGGTCATAGAGGCAAATTTTAACCTAGGACCATCGGACTCCATTCATGGTGGCCTTCCTAAGATTGTTCACTCACTCCTGTGGCAACAGACCTTTCCCTTTTTCACTGTATTTGTCATAATAGATTTTTGGAGCTGAAGTTATAGATTGGAGATTCCTGGATGGCAGGAGTCATGGCTTCTCCATCTTTCCACTGGATGTGGCACACTGCTAATACAATTTCTACTGAGTAAAGTATTCTGGTAGGGAGAGGCTTTCTGAATGGCTTATATTAGGACTGCCATTTTCTTTTCTTTTTTTTTTAATTGTCCATAATGAGTTACATTGTTTAGTGGGCCAACAATGAGTTGTTATCCCCAATTCCTCTTTGCCCCACCTCCCCATCCCCAGTCAGCTGGATATCCTCCACCGTGGGCCGTCTTTATCAGTCTTTGTGGTAGGGGACCATGGATAGCCCAGTCTTCAGCCGGGTTCTCATGACCCAAGTACTGAGGGTTGCCAAGTCTCTGATATTCTCCCCCAACACGGCTTTCACAATCTTTCCGCCCCCTCTTCCGCTCAGTTCCCTGAGTCAAGGTGGGTGAGTATTAAGGCTGCTTTAATGTTGTGAGCTTAGGGGTTTTTGTATCGAAAATCATTGGTTTCTGTCTCACTGGCTTATCCTGTGTTGATTGAATGGCTGTGGCTGTGGGTCCCTTGTTCATCCCATCATTCTCTGCAGGGTTCCTTATGGATGCTCCACGATATGACTGTGGTTGCTCATCTCTTGCCAGGATATCAGCTTTCTGCCTGCGGTCAGTTGGTAGGGTTATATGGGTCACAGCTCTCTCTTGCTGCATCCTGAAAAATACAAACACAATCTCCATCAGAGTGAGATCCGTATAGGTTAACAAATATACACCATTCTGGATTACCTAGATTCTATTTTTAGAAGCCTCCCCGTCAGTTGCTCGCATAGTGCATCTTTTCTTGGGAGCCCAAGAGTATGGGATCCGGTGCATATCACCCTGAATCTCCAGTTCCAAGGACTGCCATTTTCGAAATCAGAGTCAAGTGTACTTCTCAAAATCACAGGCAGGGCTGCCGAGTCAGTGGTTCCCTGCACCTTCCACTCTGTCTCCAGTTTATGTGTTTTGGGAAATTTCTTGCTTGTTTTTGAATGTGTGTGTACAGGTACATGAGACCAGAGGACAACCATGGGCGTCATTCCTCAGGGACTCTCCACTGTTTTTGAGTGAGCCTCATTGGCCTGAAGCTGTAGTAGGCTAGACTGGGTGGCTCACAAGCCCCAGGGGGCTGCTTTTTTCAGCCTCCCCAGTGCTGGGGTACAGGCAAGAACCACCACACCCTGCTTTTATACCTAATATCTGGGGATCAAACTCAGATCCTTATGCTTAAGCACTTTACTGACTGAGCTATATTCTTATTCAAGATTTCATATTTTAACCTTCCATTTTAGTTTGCTCAATTCCTCAAGGTTAGGTCTAGCATTTATTTTACATCAACCTATCTTATCGTGAAGATGTAGTGTTTACAGAGATAATCATCCTGGAACTTGTGTATTAGTTACCTTTGTGTTACTGCAACAAATCCACATGGTCAATCAATTTAATAAGAAAAAGGATTTATCTTGGTTTATCTTTTCAGAGATTTCAGTGTATGGTTGGTTGGCCCAGTTGCTTCTGGGTCTAGGGTGAGGCATCACATCTCTGTGGAAACATGAGTCAGAGTAAGCATGAGTCATGGCCGCCAGGAAGCTAAGAGCAAGAGTTACAGGAAGGAGCCAAAGTCCCAGCATCCCTTGCAAGGACACACCTCTATGATCTAACTTCTACCTCTTCAAGGTTGTATCACCTTCTAATAGTAACTCAGGTTAGAAACCAAGATTTCAACATGTGGGCTTTGGGGAGACACTTACCCACACGGTAGCAACTTGGAAGTAAGTGTTCTTTCTGAAAATGAAATTAAATAAATTAAATCCAAATGTGACGAGAAAAAACCCTGATACCTTCCAGGTCTGGAATAGCCACTTGACTGGAGTTTTGATGTCTTCGAAAGAGCAGGGCATGTTAGGAAAGGAACAAAAGGAGAAGCACCCTCTTTGCTGGAAAGTCTAGCAGGATGGAGAGTGGGGTCACAGTATGTGGGGAACATGACCCTATGGTGTCCAGAAAAGACCCTTTCTGGTGGGACAGAAACAGCTTGTTCAGAAATACCTGCCATAGCTTTCAGGAAACTCTTACAAGGATCACCTCAAGGTACTTTCATTGTTGATCACTTAGAAGCAAACTCAAATGGGAAGGTGGCTTCCTGGTTACCTGGGGTTCCCCTGACAGGATGGAAACTGTAAACATTTCAGTTTCTTTGAGAAGGGCATGTTCACCTCTCACTCTGAAGGGAGTTCACACCTTGCAACAGCTCCAGGAATCTGTGTCACTAGCTATCTGGTCTTTCTGCAGGTGGGGCCTCCCAAAATAGAGAAAGACTCAAGCTACCTTCTATTCCTTTGAGGTTCCTGATGAATTTTTAAACAATGAACAAATGTTGAAGAATAGTTGCAGTATTTGTGATGTGTATTAACTATGTTTTTTTGCATGGACATGTGTGTGTGATATGCATGTATGCATGCTTGTATGTGTGTGGGTGCATAGGTATATGCATGCATGTGGCATCCAAAGGTCGACCTCTGGTGTCTTTCACACTTCTTTTCCATCTTATACTTTTTTTCTTTATTATCCATAATTAGATACATTGAATGAGCAAATCATGAGTTGGTATCCCCAGTTCCCCAATTTCCCTATTCCCTGTCCCCAGTCAGCTGGATGTCCTCCTCCATGGGCAGTCTGGGTCAGTCCATGGGGTAGGGGGTTATGGATATAGCCTAGGAGTCAACCCAGTTCCACCCCCCTTTGTATGTTGTTACTGAGGGGGGCAATGTCTCTGGGAGTTCTCCTCCACCATGGCTCTTACAATTTTTCCACCCCCTCTTCCGCTCAGTTCCCTGAGTCATGGTGGGTGAATATTAAGGCTGCTTTATTGTTGAGGTCTTAGTGGCCTCTGTACTTCTGCTTTAGGTTGTGTCGAAAATCATTGGTGTCTGTCTGTCTGGTTTATCCTGAGTTGACTAATTGGCTGTGGATATAGGTCTCTTGCTTATCCCACCACTCTCTGCAGGATTCCATATGGATCCTCCACAGAAGATTTTTTTTTTTTGAGACAGGGTATCTCAGTGAAACCAGAGTTCTTTGATTCGGCTGGACTAGCAGGACAGCAAGATGCAGGAATCCTACTGCCTCAGCCTCCCCAGTTCTGGGATTATAGGCATGGACCACCATGCCCAACTTTTACATGGAAGCTGGTCTCATGTCCTCATGCTTATCAACTGAGCCATGTCCAACTGATGCTTTTAGGATACAACATACAATGTGATATTAATGTTCTAGTGACTATATAATTTCATGAACTACAAAAACTCTAGGTCTAAGTTTACTTTGAGCAGTGTGTTGGGAGAGTAGGATATGAAGCTAGATACCTAATAAATACCTTATATTTCCAATTTTAGCTTACTTTATAACTGCATGAATGAAATCATTTGTAGATAATGTTGGGGATTGATATACTGGAGGCTTTGTGTACTGAGGCCCAAGGAAGTTCAGAAGTATAAATTTAATCCACTTTGTCAACCTGTTGGCTAAAGTACCCACTGTCATCAAGGTGATGTCTTCATGGGCCACCAACCAAATTGACCTTTCCCTTAAAATGTGGCATCCCATTATGCGATATATATATATATATATATACATACATATATATATATACACACACACACACATATATATATAGCAGTTCACTGTGGACACAGTGCTTGCGCCTCGAGAAACATGCAGGCTGACCAGCTGATAAATCAACCAGAGATGAGCAAACTTAGAATGTTAAAGTTATGTTTTAAGCATAATATTTTGGAAAACCACTTCATGTTCGAGAGGTGGGATGACTGACAATGTGAGAGGAAGACATCAGGTCGTGAACACCAGACTAAATACTCACCCTCTCGTATAATCCAGTTCTCTGTAAACCCAGTCTGGCCTCTGGGCACCCCTGTCTCTCCAGACTTGTTCCAACACAACTTCTTGTCTTTCCAAGTCATATGCCTCAAGCCATTTGTCGGCCATGAAATCAAACTGGTGATTTGCAACCAGAATTTTCTAAACAAATACAATAGAAAAGGAGATATCCCACCACACAGGGCATCATAAATGCAAAATAAATGCTAAAAACTGATGATTTTTGTGAGATTTGTTCTAATTGTATGCACAAGTGCAATGGGTTTTTACATCTAAACTTCATTTTTTACTGTGAGTTTAGAGATGAAGTTTTCAATACACTGTTCTGCTCAGCAAATTACAATGTCCTAGCCTTCCACACAGAAGGTATGTGCTTGACTATGGCTATCTGCTTTCTAGAATAATGTGGCAGGAGGTCATGGCTATGGTCTGAAGGTCTGTGTGTCCCCTAAATTCCTATGTAGAAATTCTAACTCTCAAGGTGATAGTATTGAGAGGTGGGACCTTTGTTGCAAGGTTAGATCATGAGTGGGGTTGGTGATTAGACAGGTAAGAGCAGCCCTCCACTCATGTGCCCTGTGAGGACACAGCAGGAGTGCCACCTAGGAGTCAGGAGTCAGGCCCTCAATGGACATGACTATGTCAGCTCCTCGATCTAGTACTTTCTAACCTCCAAAACTGAGAGGGGGAGCTGCCTGTCATTTATAAGCTACTCAGACGTTTTGTGATAGTGGACTGAATGAAAAGACCAAGAGAGAGAGAGCCATCCAGGGCCTACTTGGAATGTCAGCATCTCAGATATTATCTAAAGCCTTTCATGGTTTTGGCAGGTAGAACTCTTTACCATTTATTTACTATTTTATTATTCATTTATTTTTAAACAACTCAGGGCCTTGTGCTTGCTAAGCAAATGCTATAGCACTTCCCCAACCCAACTCTTCCCCATTTAAAGGCAAAGAGGTTGAATCTGAGAATGAGAGATATAACCAACTCTCCTGCTATGTACTTTTCCTAGATCCCTTCCTGGACTTTGTTTATCTACTTTTTCATGTACGTATTTATTTGTTTGTTTTGGCTGTCTGTTAAAATGTGGCACAGAATAACCAAAATGATTCGGAGTTAGGTCAGACAACCTGGATTTTAGTCCAACCCCGGTAATTATTAACTATGTGACTTTGAGCTCAAAAATCTTATCATATTTATCCCTCAGTCGTATCAAATATAAAGCAGGATTAATATTCGTAGGGATCATCTGAGTTAATCCATGTTTCCTAATCATGATGATCTTAGTTCCTTGCACACTCCTGGCATTTTCTAAGGATGGCCTGGGATTGGAGGGAAAGGGTGGGAATGTATTATGAAGACTCACCTTCTCAGCAGCATTGGCTGACACTTGCCAAAGAGATGGCGTTCGTCCTCTTTCTTTTCACCCCAGTTCACTCCTCAGAGCGTCATTTTGATTACCTTAAACTAGTCCAACATCGTTACCCAGAATCCTATATCCCCACACAGCAGTTGGCAGCTGCAGAACAGCCTTTCCCACGTCCACCATCTTGCCTATGAGTCATATGAGACCAGAAGACCACACATGGCCTGATTATGACTTAGCCCATAGTGGCTCATGAGGGAGCTCAAGACCTGCCAGTCCCAACACAATCTTCTCCAGTTATTTCTGAGTTCCATGAAATGCTGGATTCTGTGCCAGTGTAAGGAAAATGCTCTCTCCTCATCTCTGTGTTGGGCCCCAAGGAGAAGCGCCTTGTTCCAGAATGTTCTTACGTTTTACAGGATGCAGTTTCTTTTCCTTTTGATTTTGCAATAGAATTCCCCCTTAGCTTCTGCCTCCACAGACAAGGCCCTCAACCCACCAAGGCCTAGGAGGAGGGGGAGGGGAAGGGGAGGGGGTGGGGGAAGGAGAAGAGGTGGAGAGGAGGGGAAGGGGGAGGAGGAGAGGAGGGGGAAGGAAGGGAGGGGGTTAGGAGGAGGACTCTACCACTCTGCTGTGCTTTGAGCTTCTCCCTGCTCTAAAACTCTTCACTTCCAATCCTCTCTACAGGCCTGGTTGTGGCCCCAGACTTTCCTGCCTTATTCTCCATTACTGTTCTCTTTGTCTTCAGGGATCTTTTCAATGTGATAACAAGCCTCCAGTTCCCAAGCTCTTTCCATCATTAAGGTACTTTTTGTTTTGTTTTGTTTTGTTTTTGAGATAGGGCCTCGCTCTAGCCAAGGCTGACCTGGAATTCACTATGTAATCTCAGGGTGGACTTGAACTCATGGCAATCCTCCTACCTCTGCTTCCCTAGTGCTGGGATTAAAGGCTTGTATCACCAGGCCCGGCTAAGGGATTGGTTTTAAATCTCCCCAACCACACCTTTCTCATCTTTGCCATGAACACACAGCTTGACACCCTGACTTCAATGATATTTCCTGAACTTTCCATAACAGAAAAGAGAGAGAGAGAGAGAGAGAGAAAGAGATGGAGAGGGAGAGAGGGAGATGGGGGGAATGAAAGAAAAGGAAAAGAAATAAGAAAAATCCTACAGTTTGTTACAAAGCCTGGTCCAGCAACTTCAGAATCGAAACAGAACCTCCACCTGCTTGATTACGCCTCTACCATTTGCGCAGGCAATCATGGCATTGCAGACAGGGAAAAAACCTGGCCCGTGCAGGCATACCTTTCTGGACTTCCCACTCTGATGTCACATAAGATGTGATTTTTATCCGTGGTTGGCCAGTCCAAACAGGTTCTCAATTGTCTCCATCCTGGAAATGACGGCAGTGACTCAGTGTTGGGAGTTGTGACAACCTATCTCCGTGTTCCTTCTTCCTTCATTCTAATGATGTAAATGAGGATTTGGGCTGGGGCTGATATGATGGTATAGGGCACCACTCAATTTCAATGAATTCTTAGTATTTTTTAAATTAAAAACTTATTTGCATGTGTGGGGAGTCAAGCCAGGGAATCTTGCTACTGTCAACATATGCGTGTGTGGCTTTATGAGGTGGCAAGAGAATTGAGCCCTTGGTGGACAGGCTTTGCAAGAAAGTACCTTTCACCACTGCGGAACCTCCTCAGCACCTCAATTAATTTTTAAACTTCAAAACTTGAAGCTGGGACTGGGAAGATGCTTCAGTGGTTAAGAGCACTGTTGTACAAGTGTGAGGGGCCAACAGGGCCGGAGACCACCTGGATTAGAGTCTCAGCATCCGCGTAAATAGCTGGGCATGGCCACGCGCAGTTGTGACCCCAGTCCTGAGACCAGAGACTCTTAGACCTTAAAAAAAAATAAAAAGACAAAAAAAAAAAAGGAGCTCTGGGTTGAGTGAGAGACTCTGTCTCCAGGAAACAGGAACAGGTAGATGAGTGAAAAAAGGAAGACGGTTGATGTTCTCTGTTCTCCATATGCGTGTGAACAGGGCAAAGCATTTATACACACATGCATATACTACATACATATCACATCATGCACCACAGACACACCACAAACATATACACACACATACACACACACATACACACACATTTTTTGAAGCTTACAGTTAGTTTTAATTCCCCCCAAAGCCATTAATCATTCTCCTTTCTGATGGTTGCTCACATATCCATTAGTAATGTACAACACCATTGTAACATTACACTTCATTCCTTTATCTATGGACTACTGGTTAATTGAATGAAACTCAGCCAACTACAAGTCCAACCTGGCGCAATGGCCTCATTTTATGGGCTTGGCTTGACTTGTTTTTGTTGTTGGTTTCTGTTTAGAACGAGGATGAGGCCCAAATTCTTGATCTGCCTGCTCCAGCCACCTGAGTGCCGGGTTTCCAGGGATGTGGCACTCTCCTGTTTCTGCTTTACTTTATTTCATCAGGATTGGATGCTTTGGGCATGCACGGCGAGAGATGAAGTGCAATGGAAATCTCGCTCATTGCAGTGAACGTGAGTGTTGTGGAAAGTGATGAGAGGATGCATACTTCACACATCACACGAGTGACTGAGTGCTGGACCAGTGCAATAGGCATTGTGAATTGGTAGCGAAGTTTGAACAAAAGTGCTTCTGGGCTACAGGCATACCACCCTGAACATGCCCCATTGCATCCGACCTCAGAAGCTAGGGTCTGGCTAGTACTTGGATGGGAAAAGTGTTTCCAAGGATCTACAGTAGGAAAAAAAAAATCACATTTTCCTCCTAAGGAATATGGCCCACGGGGTAGAGACAAATTATTCAATTGGAGAATTTGGCCTGTAGGAACAAATTGTTCAATTGGCCTCCATCAAGTTCAGCGCAGTGTTGTATATGGGTAAGGACCTGAGAAGGCTCCCCGGAGGAGGCTGGATTAAAGAATGGATAAGGCATTTACAAGCACTTCACAGGGAAAAGACATTCTAGATAGAGCTTTGGAGAAATATAGATTCCTGGGTTCAACACCAGCCTCCCAGGGGTGAGATCCCGCTACAGTGTGGCTCTGATAGGCAGCCAAGGATATAATAGGGACCATCAGAAGCAAAGATTAAGGTATGTTTGGAGACAAGGCTTTCCCAGGGCTGTGACTCGGACAACCAGATATTTTTCCAATTCAGAGAACCAAACAATAGGAAGCAAATGAAGCATGAGGCCAGGTTTCCTTGGAAGATAAAACTCTTAGGTGTGAAGTTTATTAACGACACCAGGATTTTCACCAGATGCGGCAGGTAGAGGCCTTTTGTGGAACAAGAAGGAAAATGCAGTTAAAAATCTAAACCGTCTTTGGCTTGGTGGCCTGTGCCTGTCTCTGATCCAGCACTTAGGAGGCTAAGGCAAGAAAGCATCAGTTCAAGGCAAGCCTGGGCTATGCAGCCGTATTCAAAACAAAACAAAACAATAATCCAAACCAAAACAAAACAGGAAAATTCCCCCAAACAGAACAAAACAAAACAAGGATACAGAATCTCATTTGGCAATGCCAGGGCTTAACGGAGCCAGAAAGTAAATATTTTCAGTTGTAGAGACCATATGGTCTCTGTCACAACTTTTCAACCGTTCCATTGTAGGGCAAAAGCAGCGTTAGCCTAGGTGTAAATGAATAGACATGGCTATGTTCCAGTAAGACTCTACCGGCACTGAAATTGAATTTAATGTAATATACATATATTATAAAATATTACCTTTTGATTTGATTTCAGTAATTTAAAGTTTTAAATTATTGAGCTGGGGATGTAGCTCAGTGCTTACCCAGTCTGCACAAAGCCCTGTCATTGATTCCAGTACCACAAAACAAACAAAAAAGCAAAAAATAAAATCTTATTCTCAGTAGCCAAGAGGTAGAAGTCACCCAAATGTCCATCAGTGTGGTGTATGCATACACTGAAGTGAGAATTCAGCCTTAAGCTGAGCAGTGTGCTAAATGAAATCAGTCAGCCATGAGAACATATTATAAGATCCCATGTATATGAAGCATTGAGTCCAATTCATAGAATCAAAAAAGCAGAATGAAGCTTGTAGAGGCTTGGGCAGGATAAGGTGGGGTGTTTAAAAGACATAGAGTTTCAACTTTTCAAGGTGAATGAATTCAGAGATCAGCTTTATGACAAAGCAAATATACTTAAGATGACTGAGCTGTATGTTTAAAACTGGTCAATCTCATTCTTATTTTTATTGATAATTAAATTTCGTAAATATTGTTACTTTTTAAACTACAATTAAAAAGAAAAAGGTAAATTGTTCGTCGCTCTAAAGCTATGCAGAAACAGACAGTGGAACTGTGGGCTGCGGTTTTGCCAGCCTCGGACCCACGAGTGGTCAGGCTGAGAGCGACATAGATGATCCCAGTCCTGCTTCCAGATGCCCTCGGGAAAGACCTCTACCAGCACCGGGTGGGAAGCCCAGCTCCCACAAGAGCTGCACGCAAGTATAGAAAATTGTTTTTAATGAGCTTTTAAATGAAATTCACGAACATTTAAAAACCCTAGTTCATGATACATGTTGTTTTAATGTAAAATTGGCATCCACTGTAACAAAAACAGTCAGTGAAAATGGTTGCTTGTTCACGCTCAGTGAGGATGAGTGATTGAGTCCAGGCCATGGGGCTGGCAGAGGCAGGCATAGGACCTGTCTCCCAATGTACATTTTTCCATCACTCCATTTGGCTGTTCATCTCTGATCCCTAAGCTGTTCCGCACCTTCCGATGCTGAAGCACTCTTCAAAGTAATGATGCCAAACCACTTCTACCTGAAGTCATTAATTCCTAAGTGCCCATATTGTGTATTGTTTTTCCTAGCGTGGTTTAATCTGACCTGTTCTCAAACTCATGTTCTGCTCTGACTATGCTTTCTCACCAATCTGAAAAAAAGTCCTGTCTTTCCTCTCCTTCTTTCCCCTCCTACTTTCCCCGTCTCCAAGCCTCCTCCTCTTCTTCCCCACCCCTCCCTCTCCTACCTCTTCCCCACCTCTCCCGTCTTCTTCATTTTCAGTGCTGGGATGAACTTATTGTCTTGTCCATGCTAGGCAAGCACTGTACCACTGAGCTACACTCCTAGATAGGTCTCTGCAGATTTCTAGAGCCTTCCAGGCAGTTTGCTACAGCACAGATAATGTGTTCTGTGAATCCCAGCCACCTTGGTTTTCCATTCATATCACCATCGTCCTCATCTTCATCATCATAATCATCACTGTTGTTATATAGGGGCTGAGAGATTTATAGTTTTTGTATGATGAACAGCATGTTTCTCACCAACTGCTTTCTGATTGGGTTTGAGGCCTTCTCCATCATGGGAGGCAATGCTTACCGGGTAATGCAAACCTGGTCAATAGCTTATGACTGGAGAAGTCCCAGACTCTAAGAAGGAATCCACTACTGATATTTTTACTAAATGGGCATATTGTCAAGCTGCCTTGTTAATATTTGTGTTCATACCCACAGATTAGTTCTGTCGTCAGCTTTGGTCAGAGAAGCTTCTTTCTGCTGTGACCAGTGGTTAATGCAGAAGCTCTTAGTTGGTCAAAGTGCTAAGAATAAGTGACTGTTACGTGTGTAGCCCTAAATAGGACATCTGTCATGGTTTGATCCAGGTGTCCTCCACACACAAATGAATGTATTCTGGTTGACTGATCCTCAGCTAATGGCAGTTTGGATTTTACAACCTTGCTAGAGCTGTATTGTTGGGGGTGGGCTTATGGGGGTTATAAGGCAGCTTCCCCTTGCCAGTGTTTGGCACACCTTCCTGCCACTGTTTCCAGTGCTGTGGTGGAGGTGATGTCCACCCCTCTGCTCATGCCATCGCTTTCCCTGCCATGATGGAGTCTCCCCTCGAGTCTGTAAGCTTAATAAACCCATTCCTCCACAAGCCGGTTTTGTTTGGGCTCTTTCTGCACAGCAACAGAGAAGGCTAACTGCAGCAGTTTTGGTACCAGAATGTGGGGTCTGTTGCTGCTAGAACCCTGATCTTGTGGTGTGGCCTTTTGGAAGTAATCTGAGGAGGAATGTGGAGGGATTTGAAATCTCGTCTTAAGAGACACCTTGCAGTGCTGTGAGTTCAGCTTGATGGACCATTCTGGTCAGAGTTAAAAGACCTGAATGCAGTAAGAACTATGGACTGTGAGGTTTGGCCTAAGAGGGTGAGAAAGAACTTTGTTAGGACTTTTCCAGAAGCAGTTTGTGTGAGAGGCTTGCTGCGTTCTGCCTGCCTGTGTCCTGAGAAGTGATGCAAGGTTGTTTTACATAAAGATGGACTGGTGTGAGCAGATGGAGATGGCACAGAAAGAAAAGAGATCTTTGGGCCGAAACTGCTGCCTGTTCAGCTGCAATTGTTTGAGAGATTACAACCATTGAGATTGGGTCAGGGGATCTGTATTGGAACAACAGGAAGAATGCAGACTCTTTGAAGTAAGGGGCCTGAATGCTTTGTTCCTCCCTGGATTAACAAATTGGTAGCCCATCTAGTTCTGTGGAGTGTAACAAATGCAAGAAGAGAGTGTCATTGAATTTGCAACACAGTTTTGTTTTTGAAACATGGCCATCGGCAATGTGAAGCAGGTGTGTTAGGCTGCCTGCGTAGAAGCTAATGGAGCCATGAAGATGAACTGTGGGTTGCAGTGGAGACCCAATAAGATGCCAGGACTATGGATGGCTGCCAAAGTGAGCTGCCAGCACTGGAAGTTTTCCCACACTGGGGGGGGGGGAATTGAGTCTCCAAGAGACTGATTAGAATTATTTAACTTGGAGTTAGAGATTGATGATGCCCTGCTTGTTTTAAATCTTATATTGGTTCAATCTGTTTTTGCCATGCCTCATGTTTTGCAGTGTGAATGTTCTGTACATTAGGAGTTTATTTTTTGGTATTATGGCTCAGTTGAAACCTGTGAGGACTTATGGAGTTGAGTTGACAACATTGCATTTTATAATCATGTATGATTATTAGTTTGTGGGGGGCAGGGGCGGACTGTCATGGTTTGATCCAGGTGTCCCCCACAAACATCAATGTGTTCTGATTGTTCTATCCTCTGCTGATGGCAGTTTGAGTTTTACAGCCTCGCTGGAGCTGTGTTGTTGGAGGCAGGCTTATGGGGATTATAAACCAGCTTCCCCTTGCCAGTGTTGGCACACCTTCCTGCTGCTGTTTGCAGTGCTGTGGTGGAGGTGATGTCCACCCCTCTGCTAATGCCATCGTTTTCCCTGCCAAGATGGAATCTCCCCTCAAGCCCATAGCCAAATCAACCCATTCCTCAACAAGCTGCTTTTGCTTGGGTTCTTTCTTCACAGCAACTAGAAAGCTGACTACAACATCTATATCAATAATCCCCCCAAACCCCTACTCTAGGGAATGCTGTGAAAGTGAGGGCACAAGGATTGTAAGAGCCTGGGGATGGGGAGGAATGCTATGAGATACTATCTTCTGGATATGGCATGAACTTTGCAACCATGGCTACCAGAACAAGACTTGGATACACACACAAAAAGACATGAAGGTAGGGAAGGAATAGTTGGGAATAAGAAGGGTGTCAGCAGGAATGAGAGGAAGATAAGATAATGGAGGTGAATATAATCACAATCTATTGCATAAATGTATGACATTGTTAAAAATTAGTTCTAAAACTGAGGCAGGGAGATAGTTCATCAGTTAAAAGCATTTGCTTGCAAGCCTGTCAACCTGTGTTAGAACCTCAAGACCAAAGTAACGCTAGATGAAAAGTGGCCCAAATTTGTAATTTCACTGTGCTTACAGCAATGGGAGAGGAATCAAGAAGACCCAGAAGCTCATGGAACAGCTAAGAGTAGCATTAAAAAATGGGTATAAACATACGGGCAGTTTGGTGGGCATAATATATCCAGTTAGCCAGATTACAGTCATAGTTTTCCTCCTAGGGTTTATGACCTCCCCATCCATAGGCTCCTGATTAGGTTTTCAGTGCCAGGCAGAAATTCTCTCCAGTGGAATGGGCCTCAAGTCCAATCAGAGAGATGTGGTTTTCCCAAATTGCACCAGTTGACACATTTGGCCTGGTTGGCTAGCCATAAAGCATGCAGGATCTACTGCTGGTTAAGACCACTGAGGACTTTTCTCTCCCAACAGGCTGCATTGGTCGTTCCAGCATTCTGACAGCTAGTCAACAGGGAGGAGGCTTCCAGCTCAGCTCCAGATTGATTTCTCAGTGACCTGCAGTCCAAGCATGTGAAGTCTTCAGCAATGGGGTCTTAACCTCTAATTCTGGTGAACAACCAAGAGCCATGGAAATAGCCTGTAATGTTTTGGGGGGTATCAGGTACCTCCCTGGCCAACAACCTCCTTGATGATATCCCACCCCTGGCACTGAAACTTTCTAGTAATAATCTAAGGCTTTGGGGCACATTATCCACCTCCACGGGATACTTCTACCCAAACTCTGTCTTGTTTTTACAATCTATATTATTATCTAGTGAAAAAGTAGGTTTTAATATGGTTTATTCATAACATCTTAAATTTTAATTAACCTTCCTCCCACTCCTCCTCTTCTCCATCTCCTCCCTGACTTCACTTAGACCATTTCATGTTCAGTATCCTGCCCCTCCACTTACATATCTACTATAACTCCCCTTATGCCCTACACGTTCCTCCCTCCCTCATAGCCCCTTTCTAGCTTTCTGACCTCTTCTACTGACTTTTACTCCAACTCACATACAAATCTAAACATTTGAAGCTAGAATCCACATATGAGAGAGAGAACATACTGTGTTTGCCTTTCTGAGTCTGGGTTACCTCACTTAGTATAATCTTTTTCAGATTCATCCATTTGCCTGCAAATTTCATAATTCCATTTTTCTTTATATCTATGTCTTCATTATCCATCATCAGGTTGTGGGCATCTAGGCTGGTTTCATTTCCTAGCTATTGTGAACAGAGCAGCATTAACCATGGATGAGCAAGTATCTCTATAATCATAAGAGTCCTTAGGGGTACATGCCAAAGAGTGGTATAGCTTGGTCATATGGTAGATTCCTTTATAATATTATCAGGGACCTTGTACAATAGCTGTACAAATTTACATTCCCACCAACAATGTAGAAGGGTTCCTATTTCCCCACACCCACTTATCATTTGATTTCTTGATGATAGCCATATGATTTGCTTTCTGCAGTAGGCTGTGAGTAGAAGGGAGACTGCTCTAATCCTCAGCAGAGATTTTAGTAGGAATCATGTGCTATCAGGCATCACATCCCCCTCTTGAGCTCCCTACTCTCCTGGAGAATCGTATGTCCCCACAAGTGTATGTTCCTTCAGCCTGGGTCCCCAAACAAGAAGATGTGAAACAGACATGCACTCTATCTATAGAGTAGAGTGAAACCAAGCCCCGACAGGACAGACTCCTTTATTGTTGAAACAACAAAAGTCCCGGGGATGCATGTTACACAGTATTGTCCCAGCAAAGGCTGATGTAGTTATTTCCAAGTTGCTGGGGCAAACATGCAACTAGACACACCTCATGGGAGGAAAGGATTTATTTCAGTTTACAAATCTAGGAGAAGTTCCATCCACTGCAGAAGAAGCTGCTTACTTTCATACATCCAAGCAGAGAGAGAAACAACTGCAGGAACTGCCACAGCTCAAACTGTTAGGCATGCTGCACCTTCTGGGCTGGAATTAGTTCCACTCCCAGTGACACTTCCTCCAGCAGGCTGCAGGAGACTTAAGCAGGAAACTTAACCTTCATAAAACACCTGAGTCTGTGGGGACTTACATTTACACTGTGACATTCAAACTACCAAAACTGACAACATACCCTGTCCTCTAGAAGTGAAGTCTTTGATTTTCCTTTTGGAGATCTCATTGTCTTCTATCTTCATCCTTAGCTCAACTAATTTCCCCCCACCCTGACCTGTGCACCCATGACACATCACACTGACTTTCATTCCTCAAACACCAAGATTTCATGTATCATCTCTGGTAAGCTCTCAACTGTTTTCATGAGAGCTGAGACAGGTCTTTTACCTGTTGATCTGAAATGTTTTCTCTTAACTTCTGTAACCTGCTATAAAGGGCTTGGGGAGAAATCTTATAACCCTCACAATCCTAACTCCAGCTGTTTTATAACAAAGGCGTGGGAAGAGGCATATGAGTCGCACAATACAAGATTCTACACCTCTTAGCTGTTTTTTGATAGAGGGAAGGAAATCATGAGAAACAAACAATGGTTTTTCTTCCAGAGTCCAAAGGAGAGAAGTTGTAGATATGTTATTCCCTAGGATCTGAGGGAGGTGGGAATAAAGAACTGGTTTCCCTATGAGTTAGTAAATTCTAAGGCTACCCAAAAGTGTTTCAGCAATGTTTCAGGGCTGGGGTGGGTGGAAGAATAAAGTGAATACCATGCAAGCATGAGAAACTGAGTCCCAGTCTCGAGTAACATGTGAAAATGTGGGGAATGATTGCATGTGCCTATAATTTCAACCCTGAGAGATGAGACAGGCAATCCCTAGGGCTTACAGGCTAGCTAGGCTAGCCAAATTAGTAAGCTCCAGGGTCAGTGAGAAACCCTGTCTAAACAAAATAAAACAAGTTGGGAGGCAAGTGAGGAACACAACTGCCCTTGGCCTCTGGCTCCACACTCACACACATGCACCTGCACCTGCACATACATGTACACCCACACACATGCAAACACACAAAAACAATGTTTTTGACAAGGAGCCATTTTATCAAAACAATTGAACTACTTGGTGAAAACATGTGTACATCTGTTCTTGTACACATTGTGATTCCATAAAGATTTATTGTGAAAAAATACACCAGAATGCTCAAGGTGTATATACCAATAACTAAAGGTATACTTATGCTTGGTTTTGGTATTTAAAATTTTTTAAATTTATTTATTTGAAAGCAGAGAGAGAGAGAGAGAAAGAGAGAGAGAGAATAAGTGCACTAGGGCCTCTAGCAGCTGCAAATAAACTCCAGATGCATGCATCTGCCTTTATGTGGGTACTAGGGAATCAAACTTGGGTCATTAGGCTCTCTAGGCAAGTGCCTTAACTGCTGAGCTCCTGGCTTTGGTATTTTTAAAGAGACTTTATTTTTAAAGCAGTGTTAGGTTGTCATAGTCAGCCACATGCTGCTGGGATGAATCTCCAAACCAGGCACAATTTTGGGGAGGAAAGTATTTATTGAATAACAGACCCAGGGGAAGTTAAGGAAAAAGGCTGGCTCCCTTTCACAGAAGAAGGCAGAGAGAGAAACCCACCACCAGCACCTCAAGCAAGCACACTGTGACACTGTAATTCACAAAATGCAGAACTGCCAGACCTGGGGTTCTGGCTGCTGTTTTGCATATGTATCCCTAGAATTTTCCATCCAATTTAGAAAGGGTGTCATGACTGCAGGAGGCCAGGCCAAAGTGACACTTTCTCCAGCCAGAAGCCTGGAGACAATTAACAATTTAATAAACACAATTATAATAAATTCTATTGGGGGACATTTATTCAAAACTACCACATAGGTTCACAACAAAATTGAACAAAAAGTACAGAGATTCCCCACATATCCATTGCCCCCATGTGTAGCTTCCCCTACTACCGTCTTCCAAAAAAGTAGAGCATTTCTTTAAAAATGGTAAACCTGCATTAACAACCCACTATCACTTGAAATCCACAAAGTCCATTATTTACCTTAGGAGTCACTTCTGATGTATAACCTTTGGGTCTTGACAAATTTGTGGCATGTGTACCCCATTGTAGCATCACTCAATGCCTTAAAAATCCTGGGTTCCACTTATTCGCCCCTCCTTCTTCTCGACCCCTGGGAGCCTTTACCCTCCTACTGTCTCCAAAGTTTTGCCCTTCCTAGAATGCATACAGGTGAAATCATCCAGCACAGAGCTTTTCAGATGGGTTTCTTTCATGCACATACACTCTAGAATAAAAAACAACATGGGTTCCTAAGTGTGTGTGTTTGCATTCTTAGTCCAAAGACAGCCGGATCATATAGGGACACAGTATGAGTTCTGCTGAAAGGAGAAGCCAACTAGGGATTTAAAATGATAATCCCCAAAGTGGAAAATTAGCTGTGGCAAATCAGGGGTTGAGAAGCCCCATCTTTCCCACACCTGCTTCTCATCCCATTGTCTCTTTGCAAGGCTGAGGAACCTTGTCCTGCAATAGTTAGGCTAAGTCAGTCATGAAACAAAAATGCCATACCCATTAGGTGTTCTGACAGGTACTTGGAGTGTGTGTGTGGAAGGGGTACTAACTCCTTTTAGTCCATTCCCTGGTCTTTTAATAGTAGGGAGAAGTTTGGAAGTAAATAATCTTTCAAAGAGATTGCAAAAATAGATTGCAAAGTGGAGGAAATCTCCTTTTGAAAGGACTCTAGTCTTGCTTTGGAGTATCTCCCTTCATTGGTATGGGCAGAGTGTGTCTCTGCATGGTTTTCAAGCCAGTCCCCCTCCTAGGTGATTCTAATGTTATCCAGGTCTGAGAAATACCCGTGACACAGCCAGGTGCTCCCAGAATGGGACCCAGCAAGCAGCGTTTTAATTAGTTAAGTGTGAAAACCACTGAACTGTAGGCTCTGGAAGGTTGGCTGTTTGTTTAAAGGGCAGGACTAGAGAGGATGGACTTGTCAATAGACATCACCCCCCTCCCACCCCAGTGAGAGCCAGGCCAGCGCCTTCAGAAGTGGGAGTCCAGTGCTGAGGCCACAGGGTGCCCCCTCCGGAATGTCAGAGCATTGTCACCTGGAGCCCCTAAGCAAGCTGGAAGGTTGGATCTGTCAGGCCTTGGCCCTGAAGGTCTCTCGCTAAAAGAATCCTGGCTTCCAGTTTGTGGTTCCTTAACCTTTACCTTCAAGTGGTGGCTTCAGATTATTTGATGGTGACACTTATCCTTAAGCTTCTGCCAGGGACTGCATCCAAATGCCATCCCTAGCCAACAAACTTTCCTTTCTTCTGCACAACCTACATCTTCTCACCCCAAACATTCAAGCCCCGCCCACAATCAAAGCCACCCAGTGCTCAGAGCCTCCAACCCCTGAACCCCCCACTCCCTACGCCTCCCCCCTCCACTGCGCCCCCAACTCTTCCCTCCCGGCCCGACCCGAAACCGCATGTGCCCCACGACCTCCCCACGTCGGGGCCACGTCGGGGCTCCCCTCGCAGGCCACCGGGGGTGGGGGCTCCGGGGTCTCCGCAGCACCTCGGCCACGGGGAAGGGCGGCGTTGGCCGTGACCGCGGCGGGTCCGGAGGCTCCTCCCCCGGGTGGCCGAGCAGGAAGCGGGGCGGCGGCGGCGGGGGCGCGGGGCGCGGGGCGCGGGGACGCCGGGGGATGCGCGGGGCTCGGCGGGCGGGTGGCCCCGGCGCACAGCCGCGGCCGGGGCGCACGGCGCGGGGCGGAAAAGCCTGTTTACACAGACTGCGCACCGCCTGGGGAATAAAGCAGTAAAGGAAGTGAGCCGGCTCGGCCTGACTGCTCCAACTTCCTGCTCTCACACACACCAGAGGGGGAGAGGAAAAAAGAGGAGCGAGAGAAAGGGAGAAAAAAAAAGAGGGGGAGAAAGATCAGGATCTCGTTACAAGAGCCACAGACCGTCTGCAGACGCCTGTCAGCATGGAAAGTCGGGGGCTTTCGCCTGGGTCTTCCTAGACACCCCCCACCCCCACCCCAAGAAGGATCTTGAAGGCTCCCCCACATCTGGGTAGGTAGCCAGGCAGCTGCTGCCTGTTGCGGGGATTCTTGCAAAGTTTCCTTCGGGGAGAGTTTTGTTGCTTTCTTCTCTTTGGCGTGTCGCGGTGGGGGTGGGGCGGGGGGCTGGGGGGGGGGCGTCCCCGCGGGTGGGGCGCCCCGGCGATGCCGTGCGCCCCGCGTCGCTGCCCGCGGCCAGCTCCGGAGCCCCGCGCGCCCGGCCGGCGGCTGCAGGGGTGGGGACACCCTGCCTCGGGCTTGCACTCGCTGCCATCCCTGGGGACCCCGAGACTTTGGGTCCCCGGGACGGAAGGACCGTGACTGCAGCTGCGGGCTGCGGTGTCTGCAGGCTGGACCTTCGCCGCTGGCCTCCCGGTGGGCACTGGGCACGGGGTGCTCGGATGCAGGGAGGGAGACGGGGATGGAGAGGGACGGCGAGGACGAGGGCAGCGAAGATGTCGAGGATGGCGAGGGGGCTGCGTCCACTGTCGCTGGACAGGTCACCACCCAGGCGCACACCCGGACATTTCAAAGCCAAGAGAAGCCCCCGGTTACGATTTGGGAGCTGAGCTGAGCGGGAGATGGTCTTGGGGACCCCAGCTGTATAGCTTCGAAGAGAATGCTGGCCTGTAATGCTACAGTAACTTTTTTTGGGGGGGGGAGACTAAATGGGGAGGGACTCTGAAAATATAATAATAAAAGGTCTTGGATTTGTTATGCTTTCTGAACCGACTCATCCTGGGGACAAGCTGCAGTTTAGGCGGAGAGTGGGGGTGGGAGCAAGAAACACTATTTCAGAAACTGCAAAAGGGGCTTTTTAGAAAGAAAAAAAAACGAGTGTCGGGAGAGTTTCTGGCTTGTCTGGAAACGGCAAGACTAATTGCCATGCGCTTCCGCTTTGAAACTGGCAGCAGACAGTGGTATCGTGAAAATGACTCACTGGAGGAGCGCACAGCACAAAGAAACTGTGGTTTGCTTCTTCTCAGGTCCGTGTGTTCGTGCTTTTTACAGTTTCCTTTGTAGTGTTCGAGGCCCCCATCACCCTCCCTGCTTTGCAAGCCCCCGGCCCGCTCTTGAACTCCAGCCCCGGAGGGGGAGGCCGAGTTGTTTTTGGAGTTGGCTGGGGAGAGGGTTAAAGGGATTCTGCTGCTGCTGCTGCTGCAGGGGGAAAAAGTTTCCTGAATTTTCCACTGGCTGCCGCAGGAAGAGAGAGCCCCTTTAGTCATTGCTAAGTAATGTCTGCACACACACACCAACTAATCTCATTAGGAGTTTCCGCTGCTTGGCACAGGCACAGGAGGGGTTTTGTACAGCCACTGTCCGCCTGCGGAGCCCTGCGTGGTCCCCTGGATTTAAGGAGGTGCCTTCCCACCCACTGGCCTTCTTCTCAGGGCACAGGCTCAGAAACTTGGAAGTCACCCTGGCCATTTTGAACTTCAGACATATGTGTTTTCCGTGTGTGTGTGTGTGTGTGTGTGTGTGTGTGTGTGTGTGTGTGTGTGTGTTGCCTAAGCAGCTTACACACACACACACATACAGACACACACACTCCCATCTGTGCCTGTCTTTGTTTGGGGGGGGGCGGGGAGAAATCCTGCATATTCCGGACATCTATTAATGAGCCTAAATAGATTTCTGAGCCTTATTGCCCAACAACATACCTCTGATCTCTCTCCTTTTCTCTTTCTGTGGCACACATTTACTTGGCAAAGGTCAGTCCTGGGTTTGAATTTATTAGGATTATAAAATTACAAATTGTGCTAGGAGGGCACGCGGGTCAGACAGTTAAGGAGACTGTCCATAAGTGTCCTTCGAGCTTCCAGTAATGAGCCTGCTGCAACCCCCCAGAGGATAAAAAGTAATGGCCTTTGCAGGCCAAATATAACCCAAGCCTTCTGCCTCTTTTCTTTTTTTAAGTGTTGCCTAGAAATGTGTAGAGTTACTAAAAAGGGTAAAAAAGTTTTAAGGAACCCTGTTGCAACCCTGAGGGCCCCTTTTTTGATCAGGACATGTTGCTTCTCCTGAGGGCTTCTAAGGTGTTGGGTGGTAATGCGAGTCCTAAAGACAGTCCGGCCAGCCGCCCTGGGTGAGTCAGTGGGCGTGGGTACTGGATACCCACACACCTTGCCCAGCACAGAGTGGGTGCTTAGCACAGAGTTTCTGTGAGCTCTGAGTAGGACAGCAAAACTTGTAATCCCTGAGAGTGTTCAAAAAGTCCCATCAGTCTGCACGAGAGTCCCTTAAGGATAGAGGATGTAAACATTCTCAGGAATATTTCCTTCTAAGAAGGAGGTAATGAGAGTTCCTCATTCCAGCAAGTAGTTATTTGGGATGCCTAAGGTCCACGTCTATCTGTGGTTCTCCACCAGGAGTGATTTTCCCTCCCTGTTCGGCTGTCATACCTGTAGGGGGCGCTACCGGGCTTGTAGTGGGATGCTGCTACATGTCCAAGGATGAATGCCCAGGCTCTCCCAGCCCAAATGTCTAGTGCCCACACTGTGCGACTCTTATTGGCCTTAATGATGATCAACTCTCACGGGCATTCATTCAGTAAATAGGGCGTTTAAAGACTTCAGTTGCCCCCTTTTTCTGCCAATGGTAGCATGCTGCTTTATGCATCTTCTCTCTTTGGGCAATGATATGACAGGCCAGTACTGAATCAGAGCAGCTTCGAACCTCCCCAAGTGCACACAGCATCTTCACACACAGCACAAATGCTTCTTAAAACGAAGGACAGTAGCTCAGATGGGAGCCACAGTGCTTTCTCAGCCTTGTCCTCATTTTGAAGTTACCTCAACATTTAATAAAGACCTCTTCTTTGTCTGCTGTAAAAAGAAGTTAAATAATTCAAAGCTGCTAATATACAGTAAATGTAATTCTGAGATCATACATTAAAATTTATGTTTGTCATAACTTTTTGGAATTTGACTCTTTTCCTGAAACTGATTTTAAAGGACTTCCAGGCAGTGTGTATCAATTAAAATATTCTTTCTGAGCTGTCAGATACTGGATTTTTGTGTGTTCTGTGCCACCAAATTATATTTACTTATCTGTCTGGTTCAGAAGGGCAATGCGACAGTGTGAAATGCTACAAAACACGAGGTATTGACAAACTTGAGACAATGAAAGGTAACCGAATATGTGACTTCCTGGAATAGCCTTTTCTGAGGGTGAGTTGCTGCTTACTAATTGATAGGTTTGTTCCCTCCATGCCTTAGCAATGACGTCGTCATCTCCGGGTTTTCCATACCTGGAGTTCTTCAGTACATGTACAAAGAAATGGGCGATCTATTTTGATTTTGCCCTGCTGATGTGACTCCGTCTTCAGCCTGTTTTTCCTTGTTCATGTGAGGGGCATGGGTGACTTTCACCAAGGACCCCACTCATCACATGTTCTGTCATCGTTGTGTGTGACTCCTCTTTGCCCTTGCTGGGTGATTTGTAGCATATGTGAACCACACTAGCCTAGAGGCCCTTTCTAAAGGCTACTTTTTTTTTTTCCGCCCTAGTTGTGAAAAATAGCACAAACTACATTAGGAAACTATAGGAAACCACCACAAAAACAATACGCTTCTTTCGTAATCCTACTGTTAGCATTTTGATATATATTTTTGCATATATAAAAATGTGTGTTGTGTATCCATACATGCAGGAACATGTGCACTTTTAGAAAATCTTGATTTGGAATCACAGTGTACTTGTTTTCTGTAAGTTTGTTTTCACGTAGCATACCGTGGATCGCATTTTAATAATGAGACTGAAGTTACCCAACGCAGAGCTTTATTCATTGATTTCATAAATGCGTTGACTCAGGGATGGATTGACATATTTTCGACGTGGAATTGCTCAGGGTTTTTATCCTTTGTGGTTCAAGTCATGTTCTAAGAATGCTTCCCTGTCAAAAGACTGACTTCCTATGTGCTCTGAAATTTGGGATTTTGATGAGTTTCTCTATGATTTAATAATGAGTCATGATTTGTAGCTGAGTAACAAGATGTAGTAACAGGAAGTGCAGGGCACTGCACATCAAAGTAGAATGAATGCTACTTGATGAAGGAAAGGAACTGACTTTAAACTGGAAATACACCTTGAGGTGAGCTAGCTGTGAAGGGGAGGGAGGCAGGCCCATCTTGTATACTTAGACAAGTCTTGTGTATTACTGTTTCATTTTGTATCTGGAGCATTTCAATCTTTGGTGTTTTAAATTGATTTTTCTTAAAACTCAAGATTACTATTACCCATGGCCAGTTTGAATCGAGGTGATTTAGCTTTTTGATTGAATTCATGGCAGTGACGCCATGACAACACTGGATTTACCAATCTGAGTGTAGCTCCAGCAAATTGAATTATCTGTGTGTATGTGTGTGTTTAACTTTCTGTTAACCAATCCTGAAGGCTTTCAAAGAGAGTAAATCATTCAGGTTTTCAAGTACTCTTTGCAGACATTTAACTCTCCATGATTCTTTACCACAGTCGGAATTAAAATAGCCTTTCATCCATTACTGGAAATTTACATGTACGGCAACAGTCTTCAAATAAACTTTGAAGTGGTCATTTCAATCAGATGCGATTTAGTCTGAACTGCCACCAGGAATGAACTCTTTGACCACTTTATTGATGTAGATTAATTTGCATTTCCTGGAAAGAATTACTAGATTATTCTAAAAATTAAATGGGATTAATTTATAACTTGGCTGAGAGACTTACTTGCAAATTGTTAAAGTAATAAAGATGAACATTGTATTAATGTATTCTAACTTGAATTGGACTTCAGTGAATTTACTCACACAGTCAAAGGAGAGCTTCAAAAGATTATAGTACATGAAGTATTTTTAAAGCTATGATGGTATCAAAGAACAGCTTTTAATTACCCATGAATAATATCGGAATGATGGGATAGGTATAAAACGCATATATACCCTTAAGACTGGCCAGCAATTTGAAAAATGTAAGACTCTTGTAATCTTTTTTTAACCCTTTAAAAGAATTAGATATATCTTATATACAAAATATATGGATCTTAAGTGTTATTACATATATCCGTGTATACGTCTTCCCTCGGTGAATATTTCCATCACTTTAGAATAGTTCCTGAGTATTTTTTATCCCATTGTGTCAGTTTTATGATTCTGCTTAGCAGATGCTTAAACCCCAGAATACCTTGATAAAATGCTGGTGTATTTTAATTTAGTTGCATGGTTAAAAAGAAATCATGAGACTATATGGATTTCCTCATCATACAATAAAAGGGGAAAAATATCTCCCAGATTATTTCATATTCAGAAAATATTTATCCCAACGTTTTTTATTTTTTTTAAGGTAGGGGCTCCCTCTAGCCCAGGCTGACTTGGAATTTGCTATGTAGTCTCAGGCTGGCCTCAAACTCTGCTTCCCAAGTGCTGGGATTAAAAGGTGTGCGCTACCACACCTGGCTAACCCAAAGTTCTATATTTTCTGTAAGAAAGAAATACGGTTCCTATTACTTAGTCCTCCTGGGCCTCGGTTTCCATGGAGGTTACATCACTTAATGGGAGAGCAGAGATGATCTCCATCAAGTGTGACGTTCCCTTCGTGTACTATGTTTTTGGAGGAAACACTTGACTTCTTTGAGTCGTGAAAGTCCTGTGTGAATGATTGTTAGTCATCACTGACCGAGACACATAGGTAACATTCTTTAACAAATGAGAAAATTCCTGAAAGGTTTCCCTTCAATTTCATTTTGTGCCTTCATTAAATAAGGAGGAATCCAATGCTAATACCATGTTCTTTGCTATCTTCCTTTCCTTGTTTTGGAGGTTTGAGACAAGCAGTACTTCTTTCTTTTTTTAAAAAATATTTTCTTTATTCATTTTCAAGCAGAGAGAGAGAGAGAGAGAGAGAGAGAGAGAGAGAGAGAGAGAGAGAGAGAGAGAGAGCACCAGGGCCACCACCGTGAGGGTCTGGCATATGTGGATACTGGGAATTGAACCTGGGGCCTTAGGCACTAGAGGCAAGTGCCTTAACCGCTGAGCCATCTCTCCAGCCCCGGCAGTACTTATTTCTGATGACCCTGGACCCCTCATAGTGTCTGTGGCTTGGGTGCTGAGTCTGAGTTGACCCAGGAAAGGTGTCCATCGCTAGGCTAAGTCTTCCTTCCCTTTGATCAGCATTGGTCTATGCCCAACCTCTGGGACCCTCCCATCATGAGCTAGAGAAGTATTTTCCAAACACATGTCCGACCTTGTTTCCCATCCCTTAATGAAGACCACCTGTGGCTTCACCTTGGGGTGAAGACCCAAATCCTTAACTCGAGCTGTGATTTGGGCCAGCACACTGGCCTTCCTCCATTCTTCAGGGGTTTGCAGTGACCTTTTTAAATGCGCTGCTCTCTCCTGGAAATCCTTTCCTGAGAATTACAACCAGCACTCATTCTTTTTATATTTTTATTTTTAAATTAATTTAATAATTTACATGTTTTGCTAGTATACAAAATAATAGGCTTTTGTCATTTTATGCATACCTCATATTCCCCTCACAACCATTCCTTCCTTTTTCCCCTCACTGGTCCCTTCCTTGCCCTCAAGAGTCCCCCTTCTGCTTTATGTCATACACATATTTAAATCTACATTCCAAGAGAATAAACCCGGCATGTTTTGTCTCCACATTTCTCCCTATTGTCTCATCTCCTGTCCACTAGCAGTCATCCTGTTCTCTCAGCTCACCTGTCACTTCCCTGGCGAGCCCTGTGTGCCTTCAGATGCCACCTTCCTCAGTCCCTTACTGTCAGCCTCCGCGCCCTTTAAAGATTTATTTCTGGGTTTCCTCATTGCCCACATTCTTTTAGCCAGAGCACAAGACCCGGACAGTTTTAAGTACATTATTTCTGGCAACAGCGCTATTACCCTTATTACTCATTAATAATATTCTTTATCCAAAACTCATAAATCAAATGTGATAGTATGATGTCCTTCCTTTTCTAAAGTCCTCCTTTGACCTGGTTAGCTTTGGATTATGAGGGATACCTTTGTATGTGTGCATCATGATGCAGTTCACATCTGTGGTGCCCATCAGGATCTAGTTCTCTCCGAGCCCACATCTGTTTTTCTTATCTTCATATCCTCCCCAGCACTTTGTACAACACCTGGCACACAGTGAGTGAATTAACAAGACAAAAACAAAGGGAAAATGCTTTGTCAATGGAACTTCCCTTCCTGTGGCATTGGACTTGATAAAGCACTTGGTTGCTATGCATAAATCTAACTCTTACTGAAGACAAGTGCTCTGCTTGGATGAATAACAGACAGATCTTTTGATTTTAACCATAAAGATATCCAAGAAACGCTTCTGTCTCATTTGTTAAAGTTTTTGTCTAAACTTCCTAGAAGAGTAGATGTACAGAAACTAAGTTAATTGTTACTATCTGACAAATGATAGCTCTGAAGTTGATGGCAGTACTATACTCAGCATGGTTAGTGAATAGCTAAGTATCCCACAGGATGGTATAGCTTGAAAGAATGGAGTTCATAGGAAATTCTTTGCATGTCAGTTTTTTAAAAAATATTTTATTTATTTGAGAGAGAGAGGGGAGAGAGAGAGGAGAGAGAGAGAGAGAGAGAGAGAGAGAGAGAGAGAGAGAGAGAGAGAGAGAGAGAGAAGGAGAATGGGCACACTAGGGCCTCCAGCCACTGCAAAGGAACTCCAGATACATGCGTCACCTTGTGCATCTGGTTTTATGTGGGCACTGGGGAATCAAATTTGGGTCCTTCTGCTTTGCAGGCAAACACTTTAACCACTAAGCCATTTCTTCAGCCCTGCATGTCAATTTTAATATGTTCTAAAGAAACCATTCTTACTTCTTTGTGGAATATTTCAGTTGAACAACTTCTCATCATTGACCAACATTTCATAGTTGCCTCAGATAATCAGTTTGAAGTTATGTGATATTTATCACTGAAAGTCTTTCACTCAGATGAAACCTTGTGTTTGTCAATAACTTTTTTTTGTTTTTGTTTTTGTTTTTCGACTAGGTTCTCCCTCCAGCCCAGGCTTACCTGGAGTTCATTATGTAGTCTCAGGGTGACCTTGAACTCAAGGTGGTCCACCTACCTCTGCCTCCTGAGTGCTGGGTTTAAAGGCATGCGCCACCATCCCCAGCTTGTCCATCATAATTTTTTCTGTTTGAGCTTAAAAATAATAGACTATCTGTGTGATGATAAAGGGCTAAAAATATTCAACTTGTTTTTATTTTTTTGATGGAGAAGGATTAGTTAGAGTGATTATTTTACTTGGGTTTTGTTAAGGAGCCATTTGTTGATTGTCAATCCTTTATAACCCAAATATTCAAGCAGATTTTTTCTCCACACTGTAATAATTGTCAGACAAAGGTGACCAACAACAGCAACAACGATGAGGCCCAAGATTGACTCTGGGGTAGGCGCCTCAGTAGCTGTGGGAATTAACTGTAGACTTGCTACACTCTCCACATCATCCATATGATGGCACCAAGCAAGGCTCAGAAAGTTGAAATACTTGCATAAGCAATACTGTAAGCAAAGCAAGGAAGTGTTGATGTTAGAATAATTTCCTAACACTGCAAGTGAAGAAAACCATGTCCCTGGATGGTTCTCATTGAACTAAAGATTTGCCTTTGAAGCTGAAGTATACATAAGCCTTACATACTGAGATTGAGTGTGTCTGCACACGATTACGCTGTGCATGTGCTTGCTTGCTCATGTGGGATGCATGAGTCGAAGAGAACAGGACTGTAAGTGACCTAGGTCTCTAATACTTCTCTGCAAAAAGCAACCCTGACTGCATAGGATTGTTCTTTACAGTGAGTGGTGCCTAACACCATGTTTAGTGAGCTTCTCTACTGGAAGAATCCTGGTTTCATTGTGAGAAGTCAGGCGAGAGTCTGGATTTATTTGGTAATTTTCAGGAAGGGAGAAAGCTTAGGTTCCTGACAATTTCAGCAAGCCCTACCCTGAGCACACAAAGAAGGAGCTGGGCCATTTTCGTGCTGTTTGGAAAATGAAGTTGAGATGTACTGCCTCAATCTTCTTGTATGTAATGCAGGACATATGAGCATCAATTAAAAAAAAAAAGTTATTTCTACCCATGTCTCATTTGTTCTCCAAGCCTCAGATATTGATAATTTAGGTCAGAGGACATTAGGTGCTTTTATTTCCTGATTTTTAAAAAGCATTTTAGACCAGTGCCTCCAGATTCAAGTAGGCTGAGAAATGTGGTCACATCTGGGCTTCACATCCATCCAGCTGCTACAGAAACGGTCTTTGGTGGACTCACTTCATCCCTGATGGTGAGGCAAAGAGCAGCAGTAAGCCTTGGTCATGTTGAATTCTCTTAGTCACTTTCCTACTCTTGATTCTGCATGTCTGAAATGTGGGTAAGTGGAATTTGATGAATGTGGGAATTTTCTTAAAATGAATTACTTGAATCACCAAGATGTCTGAATCATCCACCCCAAGTGGACCGTAGTTCCCCAAAGTTTGGGAAGCACTGCTCTGAGGAGATCATTGCCTCGCTTTGCTTTGCTTTAAATCAGGGCCAAACCACAAGCACAGCATCCTCTGCACCCTCTGCCACTTCCTTTGTCTCTGGTTTTAACCTAAATACTAGAACTAGGAATTTGTCTTTAAAACATTGACACTTTGAGGCCTTGTTACAGAAGCTCGTACATGCATTACAGGATTCAAATTTTTCATCTATTCAAAAGGGTCATCGGGTGTAATCCAGAACTGGCTATTTGGCCCAGTCAGTATGTTCACGCTGAGAATGAGTGAAGACAAGACGTAGAGAGTAAGTTGCATGTGGCATTTCAAAAAGGGCCAGCTCAGTGGATGGCGGATTGCATCGCGATTAAGGACAGTGACACCGAGACATGGATTCCATGCCTGATGCCCATCAGTTGTCATCTCTTGCATGAGATGCTTTTATTTGTTGTTTGTTTTGTTTTTCGAGGTAGCGTCACTCTAACCCAGGCTGACCTGGAATTCGCTATGTACTCTCAGGCTGGCCTTGAACTCATGGTGATCCTCCTACCTCTGCCTCCCAAGAGCTGGGATTAAAGGCGTGCGTCTCCACACCCGGCTCCATGAGATGCTTCTTTGTTCGATTACTCAATGTGTTTTGGTGATTAATTTTTAAAAAGGTTTTCAGTCTGAAGCATGGGAGAAGACCATTTAATTTTGAAATCTCTTACTGTGTATTTTGCAACAGTGTTCACCAAAATATTTTAAATGTGTTCCACGTACTGTCATTTGTCTACAAGTCAGGCATGGGTTTAAACAGACATTTATGAAATGTGGCGAGGCTGGTTCTTTTCCTCTAACGCCATTATATTGTCACTTATGAGCATAGGAACTTTATTAGGAGTTGTTTACATGGGAAGACACCCTCTGCATGTGCATCACAGCCTATCATATGTGACAAGACTTGATATCCACATCTGAAAATGCGAGAGAAACACGTGTGTGGATGAGTGAAGCTATCAGAGCTACTTGCTCGCTTACTGGCTTCAGGTAGAGAGGACCCCAGCCCCCCATGTATCCTATCTGAGCAGGTGGTGACATACTGAAGACCCAGGCTCGCTGGGATGTTGTAGATGTGCTCCAAAGCGAATGCCTCGTCTTGCCAGATTTGTGTCGGTGTTCATGTCTAGAGTTTACATTTCCTGCACCATGAAAATGCTCTGCTGTGAGAACGACACCAAAACAAAGCAGCCAGGGTGAAATGACCACAGTATGAGAGCCCAGAAGTGTCCAGTTCCTGGCTCAGGTAGCTCCACCCCCTGCCAGGGGCTCTTTGTGCTTCTTGTCCCAGATGATCCCTTGTTCACAAAGGCCGGCAGTACATCACCATTGGTGTGTGAGGAAACCAGACATAGCAGGACTAGCTCGCATCGGTGTGATCCAGTCAGTCTCCACATTGCTAGGAGGCAGGAACACATTTTGGTAAATGTTTTAATTTCTGAAGAAGTAGAAAAAAAAAGATTTATAATACTATCAGCGCTTTGTAAATGATCAGTATTGAAATATGCTATGTTTTAAAGTTTGAATCCTAACAGATACATCTAAACAAAGTCAAGATCAGCCAACTAATGTCCTTTTCAATGTCTATGTTCCATTGGTAAAAAAAGAGAGATTTGAGCTGAAGAGATGGCTTAGGGGTTAAGGCATTTGCCTGCAATGCAGAAGGACCCATAGTTTGATTCCCCAGGGCCCATGTAAAAGCCAGATGCACAGGAGGACGCATGTGTCTGGAGTTCGTTCGCAGTGGCTGGAGGCCCTAGCGTGCCCATTCTCTCTCTCTCTCTCTCTCTCTCTCTCTCTCTCTCTCTCTCAAATAAATAAATAAAATATTTTAGAAATAGAGATTTAAAATAGTTTCCCTCTTCTTCCAGGAAAGGTAGCTTGCCCAGGGGGGGGGCGGGGCTGGTTCCGGAATAGGTCTTTGTTGAGAGAGAGAGAGAGAGAGAGAGAGAGAGAGAGAGAGAGAGAGAGAGAGAGAGAGAGAGAGAGAGAGACTTGGCCATTACCATGAGGGAGGAACAGAGCCTTTCTCCTTCTCTGGGGCCTTCAGTGAAGGAAGCTGGAAGCAGGTCAAGGGTTCTTGTTGCTCCACTCAGCTGCCTAGAGAATTGTAGTCCAATGTGTCACACACGTGTGAGAAGCAGAAAATGGAGAAAAGGTGTGTTTTGTTGGTGGCAGTAACGGAGGCAAGCTGAACAACCTATCAGTTGGCTGCAGCACCCATGGGTGGCTGTGCAAAGATGGGGGCAGATGTGAAGTTCCTCCCATAGAGAAACTTTGGGAGGACTGGAGACAGTGACCCAGAGGGAGGTAACTAGAATCTCTGAGGATGATGGAGGGAGCCCAGGGCCAGGTGAAAGGAAAGACATGGAGGGCTGGAAATGCCCGACCATCAGGCTTCAGGACTGGGGTGTTGAGTGCAGCTGTGCTGGCTTCCCAGCCCCCAGAGTCACCGTGTGTGTGGGGGGGAGGGCTTCTTTTGTAAGGACAGGATCATGTCACAGCTCACACCTAAGGCCACCGGCACTCTTTCCTTCCCAGGCTTGCGCCATCCTTCCTGAACCTGTGTGTGTGCTCATATGCAAGAGACAGGCAGATGGGATGCAATGATCTATTGTAAGCAGAATGCATTCCAGGTTGTCGTGCCTGGAAAAAGAGCAGGGTCTGGACTTTAAAGAAACTGAGACCTGACCTTTTTTCTTAAAAAATTAAATGTACTATAACTTGGTCCCCCCTCCCTTATTTTTCTGTTTCCACTGGGTGGTGGAGCAGGAATTCCTACCTTTGGCTTTGGATCTCCCTTCCCAGAAGGACGCCTCCTAAGCATAATAGGAGGAAGTCCTGATTTAGAAAGATTTTACAGTTTCAACACAATGGACGAGCCTGGAGGATGCTCTGGCAGGAAGTGCCTCGGTTTGTGGATGTGGAAAAAGCGCCATCATTTTGCATCATGTGAAAATGTTCCCAATGCCCGGGTGTCTGCTCCGACTTTCTCCAGCAGCTTCCTTGGCACAGGAAAGCTTTCAAGTTTATCTGGAACATACACTTTCCTTCGCGTGGAAGCGGTGTGGAAAGTTGCCTTCGTTTTGATTTTTGCAAGTGAATAACCCCCTTTTTAATGGTGACAACCACAGTTGTGAGAAAAATCTCCGTTGAGGCTTCCCTTGAAGCTCAAGACAGTGTTCTAGTTTAGAGATCATGTATTATTGTTATTAGTGTTGTTGTGTTGGGGTTTGAACCCAGGGTCTCGGGCATGCTTGTCAAGTGCTCTACCTCTGAGCTATATCTCCAGCCTGGATTTTTGCTTTTAAAGTACTTTTTCAAAATGTGTGTAGACATTTGCATGGTGTGTGTGTGTGTGTGTGTGTGTGTGTGTGTGTGTGTGTGTGTAGGCAATTTAGCCACAGTGTGACAACCTCAGGTGTTGGTCCTCACCTTCCACTTTGTTTGAGGCAGGGCCTCTCTCTTGTTCATGACTGCTGGAAGCTTCTGGGGATTCTCCTGTCCCCATCCACCCCCATCTCACCACAGACACACTGGGATTGCAGATGCGCAAGATCCAGCTTTATGTGAGCTCCGGGGATCTGAACTCATCTGCACCATCTCCCCAGACCCTCGAAGTATTTTAGTCATAAATCCTGCAGTTGGCTAATACTCCTGTAAGGAGAGAACTGTCTTCTACACATGGGGATCTTGAAAGAGAGCCACTGCTATCCCCATTTCAGGTCACACAAACTCAAAGGCCTGGTTACCAGGAGGACTTATATGTCCTGACTTCCAGCTTTTCCCTCCAGAAGGCACAGGGCTGATTTTGATTAACACCAATAGGTCAAAAAAATGGGTGAAAGATCTTCTGTTTAAGCAAAGAACTCTGAAATATGCAAATCACCAGTGTTACTGGGACTGGAAATGTAGCTCAGTGGGTAGAGCGTTTGCCTAGCATGCATGAGGCCCTGGGTTTGAACCCCGGCATGTCATAAGCCTGGTATGGTTGTGCATGCCTATAATTCCAGTCCTCCAGAGGTAGAGGTAGGAGGATCAGAAGTTTAAGGTCATCCATGGCTATACAGCAAGTTCAAAGGCAGCCTGGACAACCTAGGTTACATGAGACTCTATCTCAAAATAAATAAATAAAAAGTGTTATGAGGGAAGGTTTCTGCTGCACGTTAGGGGTTTATTTACATTGAAGCTTAAGTTTGAGGATAGTGGGCAGAACTTTGCAAGTTCTATTGACTGCAGAGCAGCTTGGCTCATCAGGGCATGTTGGGGGCTCCTGTGCAATGTCTAGAGGTAGGGCTTCCCTCTCAGGAAAGTTACTGAGGTCCCACTGGGTGCTAGGTCTCCTGTGGATCTGCCACACATAGTCAGTAGGTTCCTGGCCTGTCACTCTTCACATGTGGAAGCGTGTGAAGATGCAGCGTGGTTTGGGCCTTTTTCTGGGGCCAGGCGGCTGCTTAGGTTTTCTCTGACCTCTGTGGTTGGGTTCTTCTGTGCACGAACATCAAGTGGGAGGACTTTCCTCTCTATGTCCCAGGAGCAACAGAATTCAGGAATTCATAGCGGCTCATGTCTTGTTTGGTCATCGAGAACAAACCTTGAGCCAGGCCTTGTGACACAGACCCGTAATCTCAGGTACTTGGGAGGCTGGGGCAGGGCAATTGCAAGTTCAATGTCAGCCTAAGCAATTTACTCAGACCCTGTTTCAAACCTTCAAAAATTAAAAGGCTGGCTGGCTGGCTGTACCTTAGTGGTAGAGTACTTGCCTAGCATGCATGTCTAGGTTTAATCCTGTGTACTAATAAATACCAATAAAAAAGCTAATCTTGATTAGTGTTGATTGAACATGGCACCTCTCTTTTCACAGAGGACATTAGCTTTAAAAATGACAGATGAATGGGTTCAAAGATTCTTCCTTGAAACAGACTCAGCTGGAGTAACTAGTCACAGAGGTGATAAAACCAGAAATAAGCAAGGATGCTTCTGGACTTGGACTCCACTGAGAATGTCACATTACCCTCAGCATTAAGGTGTGACTTTTCTCTCTGCAGCAGGGACTGAAGCCTCTCCCAGGGCCAGCATGCAGTGTGTGCGCTGGTTATGGCCTCACCAGCCAGGTGCTCCTGGATATGCGTCTGTTTGGTCTTGTCCCTGTGGTCATCAGTGACTGATTTCATGCTTTTAAGACATGGCTTCCTGCATGTGAGAATAGATGCCTAAGTGTTCCGCACAGTGCTGGGGGCATAAATGCTCATCAAATGTTAGCATTAAAAAGAGAAAGCTCCCGTGTTAGTGGACATGTGATCAGCTTGTTCGTGAGAATCCATGGAGTCTGGGTATTGCTGTTGGTGGAGGATATAACTCATGTGTCCTTAGATCAGGATTCTTTTTTTTTTTTAAATAAATCTTTTTTATATTCTATTTATTCATTTTTAAGCAGAGAGAGAGAGAGAGAGAGAGAGAGAGAGAGAGAGAGAGAGAGAGAGAGAGAGAGCACCAGGGCCACCACCTTGTGGGTCTGGCTTATGTGGGTCCTGGGGAATTGAACCTGGGGCCTTAGGCACTGGAGGCAAGTGCCTTAACTGCTGAACCATCTCTCCAGCCCAGATCAGGATTCTTGATGTGGAGTTTATAAGTGGTTTTAGAGTTGAAAACCTTTCTGAAGTTTTAGATACGTCTAGACATATGTATGTTTATATCTATGTGCATATATATATATATATATATATATATATATATATATATATATATATATATATATCCTCTAGAGAGTTTAGATTCTTAAAGGACAGGCCAAATACATGAGGAGCCATCTCTGGGTGATTTTGTGTGTGTGTGTGTGTGTGTGTGTGTGTGTGTGTGTCTGTCTGTCTGTCTGTTTTAGGTATGTGCTTCCATGTTTCAGGGTGAATGTAGGAGATTATTGCTATTTAACAGTTTTTGACCCATAAAGCAATAATTTTGTGTAATTCAATATACTAGTTCTGTTCTTGTTAGGAAACGTAACTTTTAATATTATCATAATGAAATTGATTGGTATGCGAAAGCCTGTGTTTCTGTCACTTTCAAAGGGTAGTAAGTTAAAATTCGTCAGGCAGCCTTGGGCTGCTAGTAATTTAGGTCATTTCTGCTGTGTCTTGTATTATGAAGCAGTCTTGACTTTTCACCAGAGACTGTTGAATTCGTAGGATTAATTACCTGGGGGGGGGGGTCCTTGTGGAGTGGTCTTAGCTCTTTAGCCAGCAGTGTAGCTGTGGTGCCGAGGGTTAACACAGGGCTGACACACAGAGCGAATGAAACCAGATCCGCAGTCACAAAGCGGGACAGATGTGGGAGGCCAGGTTTCCTGTGGCCCATTTTCCAGTTTCCTGCCTGCAGCCTGCAGCAGAGAGGAAGCCGCGCCTCGCCCAGGCGGAGGACCTCCTGAAGGGGGACGTGCTTCAGCCAGAAACAGGACTCCTGCGAAACAATCACAGAAGGCAAACGTTCAGATCCCAGGCCACAAATGTCTGGAAGGAGCAGCCCTTCCGGTTAAAGAACAGCATGGCCAGTAAAGCCTGGCTTCCACAGGAGACCTTGGGTGTGTGTGTCAGGAGGGGGGGGAGCTGTCCCAGGTTGTAGAAACCTCTGGGAGATTTTATATATATCTGTCTTTCCAGGTCTGCCCTTTCAGTACAGCTGGTTACCTGGAGAGCCTTCCCTGCAGGTCAGGGCTGGTGGGCACACAGGGAGAGGATGAGGCTATCTCAGATCGCAGCTTCCCTGGCAGAGGCTGGGCTACCAGTTGGCTACTTTCATCACTCAGGCTATTTCCCTTTAACTACCTGGTAATTTTGTCTGGTCTTTCTGAATGCAAGGTTGGTGAAGGTGTGTATACTGAACATGGCATCTCCCACACTGTGCTTGTGTGGCTACCTGGGAGCCATGGCGGGAGTGGGAGGTGGCATGCAGGCTCAGGCAGTGGAAGGTGATGGGGGAAGTAGCCAGTCCTATCTTCCTCCTGAGGAAACATTTAGCTCGTTTTAGGAGAGTCTGAATCCAAATAGTAGATATTTGAAGAAATTGATATCCAAGGGAGTTGGGACCCATTGCTCATTTCATACCTGTATTTTTCTTTTCAGTACCATGCTACATTGACATTGCTGAGGGATTCTAATTCCTGATGGAATACTGCCTCAACAATAGTTCTCTCTCTCTGGGGAAGCCTCATTTCCCATAAGGCAGTGCATGAACTTTGTTGCAGGCTCATAGCATGCAAGGCTGTTCAGAGCTCTTCCTGGGCACCATCTCAGTTTGAATTGACTGGCATCTCTGAAAGAAGCAGCTGTGTGCTTCTGGGACGACCATTTATTTGTTTATCCTGCCGAGGGTCCACCTCTTCTCCTGGCCCAGAAGGAACAAACTGTACCAGGAACCTTAGCAAGTTTTTGGGATGTTGCCACAGGAGAGATCAAAGAGGTCCCATGTGAGACAGTCGAGAGTGAGAATGGGCCCTTTCTAGCTCTGAAACTATGGGATAAGATAGGGCCGGCTGGGCCATGCTAGGCTGGGATGGGAAATGATGAATTTGGGGATGTTGGAGGAAGGAGAATGGCCCAAGGGTGCTGTCTGGGGAGTCACACAGTTGGCATCCTTTTCGTGTCCCAAAGGAAACTGCTTCATAGGAGAGCCCCCAGGGAACCCATGGAGTGGCTTCTAATTTTCAGAGACAGCCCTGAGTTCCAGAAGGACCGTGGGGTGGCTTACACACACCAAATAGCATAATTTGTTATGACAGCATCCTTCCATGATTTCTTTCCTCAGATGGAATAGTTCCTTGAAAAACCTGGTAGACTGACTGTCTTGCAAACTCTAATGAGAAAATCAGTAAGTTGAGTAGTGCCTGGTTCTCCTTTCCTGGTCTCCTTGTCTTTTTAGAAAGAAACATTCTGTAGATATTCACAGAGCAAATGAGAATACAGATTCTTAAATTTTATTCGTGAGGGTGGTTGGGGGCATGTATGTCATGGCGTGCTTGTGGGGCCAAAGGACAACTTCCAGATGTCTGTGCTCCACCTTCTCTGGGACAAGGTCTCTTGTCACTGCAAATGTGATGCCAGACTGCAAAGAAAGGCCAGACTAGTTGGCCTGTGAGCTTCAGATTCTCCTGACTCTGCCTTCCATCACCAGGGCCTATTGGGATCACAGATGCATGCGCCTCTTTGCACCCAGCTTTATGGGGCTGCTGGGGAATCGAACCCAGGCCAGCAGGCTTTGCAAACCAGTGCCTTTAAGCTGCTGACCCATCTCCCCGGGACCAGACATTTGTTAATCTATGAAATGAGCTTTGAGGAACATGAACTTGGCACCAGATTTCTTTGTACATGTCATGGTTGGCAATAATTAAAATGTTTCTTGAAAACAATTTAGGTTCACCTCAAAAATAAGTACCAGTAGGGGTTGTGCGTTTAACTTACTTAATGATTGGTAGTTACTGTGTGCTGAGTTATTGCAGAGATATATCATAGTATATCAAATACTAGAGTATTAGTATATCAAATACTAGAGAATGTTGTTTTCCAGTGTCTTGACTTGGGTGTAGGATTGTTCCCTACAGTAGAGGGCTTGCTGCCCTCTTCTTGGACAGTGATAAAAACATGGCCCCAAAACACTTCAATGCTCTTCTGAACCAAGGAGCAGATTCCTCTCCCTAACAACACAGAAGAGAGCGAGCTTTTACCTCGTGTCTCCTTTACATAGGAACGTTCCCCCTCAGCTCTCATCTCTTTAAAAATTATTCCTATTTGATTTTCAAAATTATCATACAAAGTATTAGGTATCATCATGGCAGTTCTTCTCTCCCCTCCTCACCTCAGCCTTCCTCTTACAGCTGAGTAGAAAGATTTCCATTATACATTGTGTGTGTGTGTGTGTGTGTGTGTGTGTGTGTGTGTGTGTGTGTGTGTGTACCATATTCTCAGCATCCGGTCATCAGCTGATCAGCGTCTAGGGTGATTTCATTTCCTAGCTCTGGTGAACATGCTTGTGCAGGTGTCTGCGAGGCAGGATATGGAGTCCTTTGAGTACATGCTCAGGAGTGGTATTATATTAAATTTTCATCTCTAAGTGCTGCTTTTCTTCCTTTTAACTGGCTCATTTCTTTGGCTCCTACATTTAAGCTTAAGAAAACAATCAAACATGATCATATGGCCCCCTTAACTGCCACCTCTTGCAACTTTAAAAGCGAGAGGAGGAACATTTAGAGAGAAGTACTAGGTTGCTGCCAGTAGAAAAAAAACAAAAAAGTGAGTGACTTCTATGAATGGCAGCCAAAACTCTGCCCAGTGCAGCCAGCTCACGGGAGGACGTCTGGCGCCACCTTGTGGCCGACAGAAGGCAGCCGCACCCCATAGAATTCTGAAGCCTGGGGAGGGGGAGGGGGAGGCTGGGAGAGGGGCGCCAAAGCTGAGATGACGTCATGTGGCCTGGCAGCTCTCCACTGGGCAGCGTCCCCTGCCCTGCAAGCGACCAGCTAATTCCACCCATTGCACCTTTCATTTTGAGGCTCTGCCTTCTTTTAAATTTATTAAGGGGGCGGGGGGGGGATGAGTGCTCCAGGGTCTCTTGGCCACTACAAACAAGCTACAGACAACATAGACCAGTTTGTGATCCAGCTTTAAGTGGGTCTTGGGGAATTGAACCTGGATGAGCAGGCTTTGCAAGCAAGCACCTTTACTCGCGGATCCATCTCCCCAGCCTTAAGGCTCTTGTATTAAGACCAAATTGAAGATTTTTTTAAAAGCCAGCGATAAAGCACTAAAAGGAATACAAAAATATTTCATATTTTCATTCTTTTAAAAATACATGAGAGAGAGAGAGAGAGAGAGAGAGAGAGAGAGGCAGAGAGGGCGCGCGAGAGAATATGGGTGATCCAAGGCCTCCCACCACTGCCAAGAACTCCAGATGCATGTGCTCCTTTGTGCATCTGGTTTACTGGGGAATTGAAGCCAGGTCATTAGGCTTTGCAGGCAAGTGCCTTAACCGCTGAGCCATCTCTCATCATCACCGTCACCCTCAAATTACCTGTGAGGGTGCCGATGCACAGAAAGGTCAAGTCACATCCCCCAAGTCCACAGATTTTCACCCAGACAGCATGGCTCCTGAGTCTGCTCTTACCCACCGACGAGCTTCCAAACAGACATAAGTAGGTCCGTTTCTCAGCAGCTTCAAGGGGTAGGAAAAACACTGTTTCAGTGGAAAGCTGTGCATTGGCTAGATTTGAAGAAGACCCCTCTGGCCGACTGTGTTCTGATGTTTTCAGAAGCAGTTCTACAGCCTGGTTAGTTAGAACTGGCTGAGATCTGTCTGTAATGCCTCACCATCGCCCCTCCTACCTCGGTTTGTCTCTGCTTGTGCAGTTCAGTATTCCTAGGCATTAAATGCTCCTATTGTTCACATTCGTTTTTGAACCCATTATAACATCTACCCAGTTCCCTTGTTGATGAGTAAAAGAACATTCTTGGCATGTGCTCAGCTTTGTACCTGTATGACAGCCATGATTTGATTCTTGTTTGAAAATTATTTTTTTAACAAGAGTATTTTTTCCACTTCCACCTTTTCAGGAAGGCCTTCCATGACCCCTTTTGTCCTCTGCTTCTGCCTGCATGGCCCCTACACTCCTGTCTCCTCACCCAGCTCTAGGGCATTTCCCCCATGGCCTATGTCTTCCAACACGTTTGTTGTTTGAAATGGAGAATTTGTTAAATTCCGAAGTTCTTACCCTTTTTGTTCCTTGATGTGTCCCAAATACCTGAGGGTGTCTTAGCATAAAATAGATACTAAAGAAAGCATATAGAGATTGGCATCTTCTATAGGGTATACAACATATACATCTTATTTTAAAGAACCCACACTGGAGCAGCCTTCAGGTTTATGTTTGTGTGTATTTATGTCTAGTGTGTGTGTTAGTTCCAAGGAAACATTGTCTGTTGTACGTAAAATTAATAATTCAAATGAGATGGATGAGGAATGTAGTTTGTCTCTAAATTAATTCCATTGTTTTATAAGAATTATACATCCCAAGATGCTTCTGTCTAGCCCAGTCTCTTGCATTTAAGGGAAAATATAGGAATTGTAATAAAGATAATTTGTCAAGACTGCAAATGAATTAATCTTTTTCCTGTTCCTTGAAAGGATGTGTGCCTATTATTCAAATTTGACATGCTATTTTATTTTGTTATTTCTTATCATTGTAATTGACATCATAATTGTACATATTTATGAGTTGGGATGTGTTGTTTTGATGCATGCTAATTTTGTGTGATGAACAAATCAGGAAAATTAGTATATCTGTTACATGAAACATTTATCCTTTTTTGCAGAGAAACACTCAGAAACCTCTCTTGCCACTATTTGGAAATATGAAATACACTATTATTAGCTGTAGGCGTCCCGCTGTGCGGCAGAGAACCTACTGCTGCTCAGCCTGACTGTGGCTTAGTGCCCATTTTGACCAACCTCTGCCTGCTCTCTCCCCTCTCTTTTCCCAGGTTTATAGTATTTGCCTTTCTGAACCTGGCTTATTTCACTTAACATAATGCTCTTCAAGTCCATCTGTGCTGCCACAACTGACGGGATTTCCCTTTTGTATGGCTGAGGACCATTCATTGTGTATGTATGCCACACCGTCTTTATCCCTTCATCCATCTGTTGATGGGCGTTGAGGGTTGAGACCATATCTTGATTATGGTGAACAGCGTTGCAGATGTCGCTGACATAGTGATTTCATTTCACTAGATGTGTCCCCTGTGGGATAGCTGGATTGTTCATTTCTTAGGACCTTCCATGGAGTTTTCTTTCCATGCTGACTGTGCTGATATCCACTCCCACCAACAGTGCATCATCGTTGCCAGCACTGGACAGGGTGTGTTCAGTGATCTAACTGAACTTCTGGGAATTCCAAAAGAAAAATCACTGTTGGAGCTCTCTTCCCTGGGGGATCCCAGCTGGCTTCTGTACCCATCCCAATCCCCTCTGATCAGGATCAGCTCTGTGGAAACGATGGGAGAGAGACCCTCCTGAGCTGGAAGGGCCCTGCAGGCAGCAAGCTGGCCAGAGGTCAGAGAACACAGCACTTAGGAACCACTCTTCCTGTAAGAAGCCGACTGAGGCTGTGCAATGGGGGAAGCACAGAGTGTGACTTGGCATTAAAATACCTGATCATGTTTCATACATTCAAAATAAAGTCTAGGCAGGGACTGGGGAAAGCAAAGCATTTTCTAATTAGGAAAAAATAAAATTGATTTGGGCATGTAAAATCATGAGTACAAGAGGCTGGGAAGGGGGATGGGTTGTGAGGATGGAGGGAGGTTGGATAATGGAGTGCACTCTGCTGTTCTGCACACTGTGAGGAGACGCTCCTTGACAGTGATCTGTTGCTTACTTTAGGAACATCAAGACGACAAGGGCACAAAGGCTTCAGACATAGGAGGGAAGGAAGGGATCTCCACCCTGTTTGCTCAGGGCACTCTATACCTGTGCATTGAATGATCGGAAGACCATTAATATGCGCAGTGAAAGACTCCACATAAAAATGTTTAAAAAAATGAAAATCTAGAAAGTACGTTTAAAAATCTATAGAGGGGCCCGGGGAGAAAGCTCCGTGGGTCAAGTGCTTGCCACACAAGAAGGAGGACCCAGTCTGCTTCCCCAGCACCCATGGATAATGCTGGGCGTCGTAGCATGCACCTGTAATCCCAGCTCTGGAGAGGCAGACAGGGAGTCCCCGGGGCTTGCTGGCTAGCTAGTCTGTTCAAATCCAGGTCCAGTACAAGACCCCAGCCTGTCTCATAAAAATAAAATGGAGCAGCGGGGGAGAATGCCCCAGTGCTCAGAGGTGCTCGCTAGAGAAGCCTGCCAGCTTGGGGTTGAGTCCCCAGTACCAAATAAAGCTAGATGGGCCAAGTGGCCCATGCATCTGGAGTTCACACAACAGAAAGAGGCCCTGGCATGCCCATAATATCTCTCTCTCTCTCTCTCTCTCTCTCTCTCTCTCAAGTAAATAAAAATAGAAGACAGAGAACTGATAGAAGACACCTGATGATGCATACTAACACGCTCATACAGCATACCATGAAAAGAAAACCCTATAGAGGAATACATAAGATTATCACATATTAATTTTAAAAAGACAAAAATTGATTTAGGGAATATTTAGAGATTTGGAGTATTCCTGTCACATGCTCTGTTCATTTCACAGGGAGAGTTGTGGGCAGTCAAATGAAACTCAGCAAATGTAACATTGTAACTTAAGGTAAGCTTCCACTAGCATAAAAAAAGATATTGATATAATGTTAACATAGGAATTCCACTACAACACAGTGTATCAATATAAGAATTTTTGATGTAATAATGTATCAAACTTAAATCTTAAGTTGAACATTTCTTGAGAAGTTCCACTGGGGCTTTGCTGTGCCCGTGCGAAGAGGCTGGAGTTCAGTAAAGATTCTAGGCATCAGGAATTAATGTAGGGGAGGGGACTTTTTTTTTTCCTAGTGACCGATGAATTTGCCAATGTGTACAGTATTCTGAGGGCTTGCTCCCCAGGTTCAATGTTAAAACATTTTGCTTTTTTAATATTCCAAAGGTCAGATGTGCAGCTTGCAGAGGGGTGGTAGACGAAACGCATGATTATATGTGAAAACAACTTGTAAGTTATGAAACTTGATTTTGTCATAATTCAAATAAGCTATAGAACTAAAGTCAAAGATGCATACTTTGTGCCCTTGAGGGGAGAGAACAAGAGCAGAGCTGTCAGCTGGTGGCCTTGGCCCACTGCCCACCTGTGTCCATGCCGCACCATGTTCATCATACAGATGGCTCTGGCCAGGGGATGGTGGGTAGATTTAGAGCCTCCTCACACCCTTGAGATACCTAGAACGACTCCTGCTGAGTGTGGAGTGAGCGTCCTTGTAGATGGCACTCTAAGCACAAGACTCACTGAATCCGTGTGGCTGGGGTTTCCAACAGTAAAGCCTTGTGTGATGCAGTCATTGAAACTGGAGCACCAAGCAGAGCTGAAGAGCAGCGGAGCGAGATGGGGAGAGGAGAGGGGAGGGGAGGAGAGAAAGGAGGGGATTGGTGGGAGGGGAAG
>PVHP010001041.1:0-19267 GCA_004024765.1 Zapus hudsonius
TCTCTCTCTCTCTCTCTCTCTCTCTCTCTCTCTCTCTCTCTCTCTCTCTCTCTCTCTCTCTCTCTCTCTCTCTCTCTCTCTCCATCTCTCTCCCTCTATTATTTATTATCTATCTATCTATCATCTATCTATCTATCTATCTATCTATCTATCTATCTATCTATCTATCATCTATCTATCTATCTATCTATCTATCTATCTATCTATCTATCCATCTTTCTATCTTTCATTTCTATCTGTCTATCATTTATTGATCATCTGTCTTTCTCTTAGTCTCAAATAAATAAATAAAATGTTTTAAAAAACACAATTTATCAAATTTTTATATCAGGGAATGTTTCTCTTAAGTATCTCTAACAAAAAGTTAACCTGCTTAAAAAAATGAAAATAGGAGTTTGACCAGCTGGGAAGAAGTAACAGGGAGAGGAAGGTACTGAGGGTGAACATGACCACAGTACATTGTATGAAAGTATGAAATTGGGCTGGAGAGATGGCTCAGTGGTTAAGGCACTTGCCTCCAGTGCCTAAGGCCCCGGGTTCAATTCCCCAGTACCCACATATGCCAGCCCCACAAGGTGGCCCTGGTGCTCTCTCTCTCTCTCTCTCTCTCTCTCTCTCTCTCTCTCTCTCTCTCTGTATTTCTCTGCTTGAATGAATAAATATTTAAAAAAAGAAAGTATAAAATTGTCAAAAATACTCTAAAAATTTTAAAAAGTTAATACATATTCCAAATATTATCAGCAGAAGAAATAAATAAAGTTAGCAATGCTAAAGCAGAAAGAGAAAGTGCTAGAATTGTCTTCCTGTGGTGCAAGACATTGCCTAGCTAGGTTGAATGTGCACCACCATGTACACCAAGGAAGGGCACAGGAGGTAGGACAGTAGGAAGGGAGTTTGGAGCGAGAAGATGCTTACCAGTAGTGCCATATGGGAGGGTAATCAATATGTGTTATATTCATGTGTGGGATTATCCAAAACTGGTTATTTTAAAAAGTGAAATCACAAAGAAAAACTTCATTTTAACTCATTTTAAGGTAACTAAAGCTACAATGTTATAAATACATAAGCTGCTGTACAAAATTAAGGTTCTCGAAATATCCTTAAAATATATAATTCAAGCTTTAATCTTTCTTTGCCAAAGGCTCAGGTTGGTTATGAGGGAATATGAAATGTCTTATCTGCACTTATCAGTAAAAATTCTGGCTTTCTCAATCAGCATGGATCTACACTCTGGGAAATCAAAATTGAACAAAATGAAATGTTTTGAAAGACATGAGAGCAGATGTTGTTCTCCATGGATTTCAATCAATATTTTATTCATCATATCCCATATGTTATCACATCCCAATGTAAAGGGTATTGGGTGATACTTGGGGAGTGGATACAGTACTGAAAGATTCCTACCTGAAATGGGAGACAGATAAGCTTCATGGCTACAAGAGTAACCCTAGGCAGTCGTAGTCAGCATATAAGCAACCTTGCCAAAATTATCTAACTATGCAATGCCAAAATTTCTAGTGAATGGAAGCTGTACTGTTTCAAATTTCTTTCACTAGTAAGTAATCATGTTGCATATAGAATGCAAGAGAATTTACTCTGTAAAATGGTGGTGGGTTTATGATACCAAAATCACATAGCCTTGTGCACAGTGCTGATCCTGTGGAAAGCTGTTCGATTCTCACAGCAACTCTGTCTATGTACTGATGGTTTAAGCAAAAACAAAATGGGTAATTTCACCATCTTAGCTAACACACGACTCCATTCACTTGGAGAATATAGTTCTTGATTATATACCATTCAGACTGCCTTTTATGCAGGTGAGGAAATGTTTTTGACAGGAAATCATTTCCCAGTTAATAGGGAGAAATATAATGCCAGGAACATATGAAAAACATGCCTACTATAGTTAGTCAAATAATATAATTCTTTAATATATATTTGATAGTCATTGTTATTTTTATATTTGATATTTAAAATTACATTTCTAAATTAAAACATAGTAATTCCATGGCTCAAAAGAGTCCAGGGACATTAGACTATTTGTCATATTAAATCGTACAATTTTATTTACTCACATTTTACATTCATTTTCCACATTAAAACTTGCACAGTGGATACTAATATCATAAGATCAAACTTTGATAATAATCATTTTTATTTTAATTGATGGTATGAAATATTGTATAGGAGGTCCAGAAGGAATATTTATTTGTGTCTATGTTATTGCATTGTCATCCATGTGACAAATGAAATGAAACAAAAAGACTCTGGCCTTATTAAAATAAGATTCTAATATTTCCACTTTAATTTGGGTAATCATTTCATTTTAAATATTCATGGGAAAAATTTACAGGAACATATATGCTACCAGCACAATCATATGATTTTTTATTTGTGTTATAAGAAGAAAAGGCATGGTTGAGAAAGTACAATTTTTCATCTATTGTTTTATGAAAAGTGAAATATCACCAATAGATTCCTAAATGGATAAAAATGGCAGCATATAATATTTTTGGCTCCTATCATCAACTTTGACTTAATTCTAGTTGTACAAGAAAATTAGTTAAGAAAATTTTAACATGTATAAAACAATAATATATACTATAAACATATGCTGTAAAAATAAGTGTCTAAAATGTTATCACTGCTCTAAATAGATTGTTATATATTTTACACAGCTATTATATGCTACAACAATTCCCATGAATTTACTATTTTAACACATGAATTTCAGATACTTCCATCTTGCCATTAAATACAAATGCCCAATATCAACTTTCTTGCTGTTATAATTTGCCAAGAAATGTATATATTATCTTATATGATCCTTGTGAAGACATATGCATTAGCACAAGCATCTGTAAGGCTAAAAAAATGAGAGTTCCTATCACAAAGTGGAAGACATGGGGCAGGACCCACTGTTGTCCTCTAACTACTACTACTACTACTACTACTACTACTACTACTACTACTACTACTGCTACTACTACTACTATAACACACACACACAGGAAGAGAAGGAGGGTCCCTGAAACTGAGTAACTTGTACCGGTTCTGATCTGTAACCCTGTAATTTTGAATACATACATCTGGCTGTAAAGACAGATAATATTTAGTGAAATAATCACTCACTATCATTTTATATATGCAAAGCATACTATACTTATACTTGGATAGACAGGGCAGAATTGTGGTTCAATATTTACCTTCTTGAATATATTCCATAAAAATTTAATCTTAAATATCTGTGCTCCAATTCCACCAAATTCTAGATAAGAACATACACCATTAGACAAATTTTCACAATGTTACTGCGTAAGAGGAGGAGGAATAAAAGAATCTTAAGATAATCATAAGATCATGTTAAAAGAAATCCACAGTCATATTTTATCCTGACTGTAGGCTGGAAGAAATTAGACACTTAAAATCACATAAAGCTAAGGTCTGCTGAAATGTCTGAAATAAATTCCTTCAAGCTCCCACTGATAAGAGAATGGGCTTAAATTTACACAGCCAAATAACACTGTGAGGGGCGGTTGTTCCCTGACTTCTTTCTCCTTGTGGATTGCTGGAGAAAACTAAAATAAAAAGATGAGGCAGAGACTGAGTCTTCATTGAACATTTTAAGACAAATTGAGTAGGCTTGATATTTGGAATGATCTTAAGCATTAATGTAGGGCATAGATACAGAGAGTCAGAATAACACTTCGATTAAATCAAGGGGTGAATGGTTACCTGACTTTCAAATCATATGCAGACATAATCATCAAAACCTCCAAATTTAAGTTAAGGAGACTAATCACAAAATTATTATAGAAAGTTACTTGGTAAATACATAAGTTTCCACACACATTCCAGTCTCCTATTGATAAAGTAGAAATGTGCTGGGAGTAGAGTGGGGAGGGTCTCACTCTAGCCCAGGCTGACTTTGAACTCAGATCTTCCTGTCTCAACACTAATTCCTGGTGGATCACCATGCCAGACAGCTAAAAGCATTCTTGATGGATATGTTTCAAAAGCATAAGATGAAAAGAAAAATGATGTAAATGTGTTCATACATAGACATACACATTTGTTTGCACTCATATCTATTGACAGTAGATAATTACATGAAATGCAGATTTAGTAGAGCTGTGAAATATTTAGTTGTATGACATATATATTATATGTTATATATATATATGTTTATAGACGTAATTCTATATAAAATATGTGTATTCTTCATGTATGCCTATGTTTGCTTTTTGTATATTCATGTTTAAATATATGTAAGTGGCATATATATATATATATATATATATATATATATATATATATATATATACCTTCATCTAGTCTATATCAACCAGTAACATTTCTAATAAAAATCTAAATGAGAGTGAGAAGAGTAAGAATTAATCCCTATAGCTCAAAACACTTACCATCTTATAGAGTAATCAGAGAAAAGTTTTTGATACAATACAAACAGATCAGAGAATTAGATGGAAGCTATTTCACATCCAGTGAAGCCGTGTGGATAATTTTCAGGGCTCTCTCATTTGTCCCGGAGATACCAGGAATCACAGAGTGCTCTAAGAAGAAAAATGGCCTCGCCTGTCTTATGTATTCAAACCCCTGCGGCGGTGTGTGGAGCACTGACTCCAGGGGAGCATGTACAGGCAGCTAGAGCAGTTGGGCACGTCTGTGATAAATAGTCTAGCCAAGGGATGTTAGTATCTTGTGGAAAATAGCAGCCTTCCCCATTGTGGACTGCTGCTTTTTGAAAGTCTTCAATCTTCGCCTATGCTATGCTATGGAATTTCCTTCTGCATGGTGTTTGTTTCCTCACTATGAATTATACGTATTTTAGGTTATTTCTGTGTCTCTTTAAGATATAATTTGAGGTATATTATGAACTCCTTTAAGCCAAGCCATATTTATCCTGTAACGTTTTAGTGATATTGATCTAAATGTTTAAGTATCTATGGGATTGTGGAATATTTGGAGGTGAGAAAAATAGCATAATATAAAGATCCATTTTAAATTTCTCATCTGCAAACTGGAACTCTTATGTTATCTACTTACAAATGTTTACATTTTGTGTGTAGTATGTTTTGTGTGTGTTATATGCATGTGTATATACAGATAATCACAGGCACATGGAGAACAGAAGAGAACAGTGTATGTCCTTTCTCTATAGATCATCTGTGTATTTCCATGGGACAGAGTCACTGGAACAAATAACTATGGTTTTTGTGAGCACCAGGAATTCTCCAGTCTCTGCTCTGCATGGGACTGGGGTTATAGACTTGTGAAGGCACGTCCAGATATTGTCATTTAATATTAACTGAGTAGAATATGATGTTTTCTAAAATATATACACAACCTTGTTCTAGAAATCGCACAAAGTTCCTACTTTGTTTTGATCAAATTTCCACTATGTTTAATTGTCACGGTTTAAGTAGTAACTTTGAAAATAACATTTTGTGCTTGTGTTTATTGTGTGGTGTGGTGTGTGTGTATGCATGTGTCCTGTGATATATATATATATATATATCAGGTATGTGGTAATACACCCATGTTTGGTAAGGATTGCTCACCGCAAAGGCTAAGAGGGAAGGTTAGCATGTCCCCATCCATCGTTCTTTTGCCTGTTTTTATTTATGGATTCCAGACCTCGTCATTTTTTTTTCCATGAGTTTCTTATCTTTGCTCCCATATGGAACTGGTGCGACAGACATGCATGGCCACATTGAACCATTTTTGTGTGTCCTGGGGTTTCATCAGTCTCTCTGGTTTCCTAAGGCATGAAGAGGAAGTGCTCTTAAAACTTTTGAGCCATCACTCTGACCCACAAATAAGTAAATAATTTCAATAGTGAACTAAAATTATCTATCTGTGCAAACTAATAGTTGATACAATTATTGATAATGCATATCAATTACAGGATTGTACTAGTAGGTTCCCAGTAGACAGAATTCTACATGCTGTTATTATACTTACTGATGTATATGTACTGTAATGATATTTTAACTCTAAATAGTGATCTCATTAAATACTCAATTTATTTTTTTAATATATTTATTCATTTATTTAGTTGCAAGGAGAGAGGAGAGAGAGAGAGAGAGAGAGAGAGAGAGAGAGAGAGAGAGAGAGAGAGAGAGAGAGAGAGAGAGAGAGAGAGAGAGAGACCAAGAGACAATGGGTGCATCAGGGCTTCTAGCCACAGCAAACAAGCTCCAGATTCATGAACCACTTTGTGCATCTGGGTACATTTACATGGACACTGGGGATTTAAATTTGGGTCATTTCTTTTTGCAGGCAAGTGCTGTAACCACTGAGCAATCTCTCAAACATCAATTCATTTCTTCTGATAATAAAAGCTTAGTTTACTTAAGATAATTTTAATTCATAAAATATTCATCAAAATATATTCCAATTATATAGCAATTGTGCTATTTTCCAAACAAACTCATTCTGATACATATAACTGATAATTTTTATTTGCCCTTTAAATGAAAAAGGGACAGTTATTTTTCTTGTATTTTAATGCTTCTGCAAATAGGTTCCCTTTTATAACCAATGAGCAGGATATGATTATTAGCAGAAAAGTTTATGGAGAACCGGCATTCATTTTTCTCTTCATTCTGCCTGGTGCTTTGCTGGTGAGGTGCTGGCAATGCTTTCTTTACCATGATGGACTCTTAACTCTGGAACTAGGGGGCAAAATACGTCCTTTGCTTCCTTTGTTGATTCTGGCCAGTTATTTGTCGCAGAAATGAGAAAGAAACTGATACTGTCCCATAGGACTCTAGTAGATTTAAAACAAAATAAAGAGTCTTGTCCACTGACCTCCTTGTGGACAATGCAGGACAAACCTTCCTCACATGTCTGTCAATGTTGTGGAAATAAAGTCACTATCCAGACAGTGGTGTTTAAGTACATCACATGCAAATATGATAGTTAATTTGATAATGATACTAAGCGACTACACTACTGGCTTATTGATTTTCTGTCTTTACAAGCAGAATTATGTTTTTTATTAAATGCATTCCAATATAGACCTAGAAGATTAAGGTTAAAAGAAAGAGAAGCCCTCAGGAAGACACATATATCCAGAGAACAGGTGTGAGCTTCGAAAAGAAGAGTCACTATTTTCTGTCCCCCACATTTATTACGGTAGAGTGTACAATTACTTTAGATGGAACGTAATGTCAGTGGTCATCTGTGTTGTAACCATACCAGACTAGATATCATGTGCTTACTGTATCTTGATTTCAGCCAGGGACTGTGTAGAGTAACCAAGTAATCACATGTGGGTTTTAAGTCCACTCTCTGATTCTAACAGGAAACAACACTTCCCAATGATGCTATTCTCAGAACCCATCCCTGTCATTAAGCAATGTTTTCTGCATATAATATGTAAATGTAAATATGCACTGATGCACAACCATGCTGTGAGTTACTTAAACAATAACTCTGATTTCCTGTCACCAATAGTAACTGGAATCTCCTGGACTTACTTCTCTTTTTATAAATGAATTCATACCATTTCCCAAAACTTCCTCAAGGCAATATAAGCCACCTTGATGAATGAACATACCTCAATTTCTCTAATGAACTTATTGAGTCATTAATTGCCATAATTAACAATATCATGAAAATTAACTGACTTTCTGATAATTTTCCTATTCTCCATTCTAGTCTAAAATTATCTCAACAGGAAGACCTGATTTCAAGGAATACTTGTGAGAGTGTATATTATCATTCATATTGCTATTAAAAAGGGAGGCACTGTTACCTGAAAGGTAAACAGATCTACTTTGATTACAAGAGATTCAGCATTTAAGAATTCAATATTTAAAATCTCTTGAAGCTCCATTATGTTGAACTAAATATGACTGGCTATATTCAATATTGCAATTCAACAAAGTGACAGGAATCACAAAATTTTTGAACCATTAACAATTCATAAGCAAATATTCAGTGATTAGCATGAGGTGTTATTAGATACTACCTTTTTAACTTCTATGGTAATAGAAGCTGTGATACTATGGTGTGAGATAAAACCTATTCAGATATTTATTAATAACACATGGATCTGCGCTGTTATAGGAAAACCCAGGTTCCAGGTGCTGGATATCTTCTAGACTTATAGGTAGTGGTGATCCCTGAGGCTACCCTCAAAATGCAGACTATTGCCAAAGGTTTTGGATACCTATCCAGAATCTGATAGACCCTCTTGAAGAAGTCAATATCAGCTTAAGGACAATGAAAAATCAAGCTGGAAGCTCCTTCTGCTCCCCAGGTTTGCAGGTACACTGCTGTAAAATGCAAGCTGTTGGATGAGAAAATTCAACAGGTGTACCATCTGCTGAAAAACCCTGCATACTACACAACACAACCAGAGGTGTCCAATGGGACAATAGTGGGTGGACTGGTTTGGCGGTAACCAGCTGCTCTCAGATGGGATCTGATACTTGTTCCATGGAAGAGAATACAAGTCTGTCACTGAAAACCTACTCACACGACAAGGGTCATCGGTCCTAGGAGGGTGAATGAAAAAACAGGTCATCTCTTTCCATTAAATTTCTCCAATAGATTAGTTCCAATTGAACCTTTTGTTGAAGAAGTTTCTTTTTGCAGATGGCAATGCCTACTGGGGAAATCTCGAAACCTAGCCAAGTGTTGAAAGCATGTAAATGTTGAGTGCCCAGAGATAATGTTGACATCTATTGCACCCCTTTAAGTCTCGGCGAACATTGTAGAGGGCAGGAGCCAAGAGCCACAGGATGGGGAATTAAAAAAATACTTGGATATAGATGTAAAAACACTGATTTATAGTTCTGGTTATCTGTTAAACATTAGCAATATAAGTAAAATGGTTTTCAGTTCTTTGCCATGAATATATTCACTATTAATTCCGCAATAGTTAGTATGATTAAGATGCAAATCCATAAACCAAATTTATTTTCAGAGTAGCATGAAATAATGTTGCATACATTTTATAAGCTAGGAGTTGGACTGATAATTATATTTTATTTATATACTAAGCATGGAGGATTTGAGATTATCTGAGGCACTATATCTCCACGATGCTGCTTATATTAATATGGAAATTACATTCTTTATGTTTTTTAGTGGAAAATTAGGTATACTAGCTATCAGAAGACTATAGATTCACTATCCACCCCCCCCACACACACACTTGTTCTGTTGTATTATATAGAGTGGTCACTATGCTTCTGGGAGATATTTGGATGATTTTTTTTTAGTTAACCTAAATTCACATGGAGTTCTCTCAAGAAGTGTTTGCACAAAAAAGTATGAGAAGAATTTTCAAATCTATGGAATGTAAAATTCATATATCGAAATTGCATTGTTTTAATTTATGTCATGAACATATTTAAAAATAAAGTTTAAAGAAACACATGAACATAATAAATGGGCTAATACTCTGGAAGATCAATTTACCACAAAAATTGCAGAAACTGTTGTGTTTTAAGAAACTAGTAAATTGATTCTAAAATATTCATTGAATGCAAGATACAAATTAAATAAAAGAACACACAAATCTGAAGGACCTGTAGCCCCTATTTAAAAATAATAGAAAGGATGATATTCATGGAAGTAAAGGGGAAGAGTTCAATGATAATCAAACATATAGCATATAGCTAATCTTATGATTTTGAAAAAAATGATGTTCCAATATAGGGGAAGAGCCATGTTTTAAAACCTGTACTCTAAGAAATAAATATTTTACAATAATTTTCTAAATCACCTCAGATTATAGAAAAAATCTAGGCTAATGTGGTGGTCCATAACTTTAATCCCAACATTTGGGAGTCTAAAGTAGGAGAACACCTGTGAGTTCAAGGTCAGCATGAGAATACTATATAAAGTAAACATCTTAATAGAAAAGAAGAAAAGAAGGTAAAATATAAAAAAGAAAAACACTAATATTCAGTAGCTAATCTGCACATAAAGTAAATTCATAATTATTATATAAATTAAAATGATATATATATATATATATATATATATATATATATATATATATATATATATATATATATATATATATATATATATATATGTAATACTATGGCAACTATAGAACATAATTCCAAGATTATTGCAAAATACAGAGTAGCAACCAGAAGCATAAATTGAAATTAGCCTACTTGAAATCTATTTGTCATCCCAAATTCCAATCTTGACTAAATCTCCAAATTAAATGCTTAAAGTACAAACATAAGAATGTTTATCCCTACATCTTTGAGTGACCAGCATTTTAATATTTCCAAAAAATAGAATGAATGGTAAATTGAAGTACTAAATCATAATTATCTAAAACCATTCAAAGTACATAATTGTAACATGTATGACATTTACAATTGACATATTAATAAAAAGAGGGACTTAAAGGGCAAGTAATAAATTAAAATGATGTAAATTTAAATGTTAAGAATCATATGTATGATGGAGGGAAATAAATGGTTACTTTTGAAGAAGATAGGTTATTATTGGAAAAGGAAATCATGAAGCCTTCTGTAATGACAGTAAGACAATGTGTTCTTTCTGTGTGTATCTCCCTTTCATTACTTCTCTGGGTATATTTCTGTGTGTGTGTGTATTATTTTTAGGAATTTATTTATTTGAGATTTATTGAGAGAAAGAAAGAGTGAGTGAATGAATGTGTGAATGGGAGCATGGCTGGTCACTGGAAACACCTGAACTCCAGACACTTGCACCACCTTATGTATCTGGCCTTTACATGGAAACTGGGGAATTGAACTGAGGTCCTTCTGTTTTACAGGCAAACACCTTAACAATGGAACAATATCTCTCACCCCTAGTCTGAGGAGTTTATGAGTTCATTCACTTTTGAAAGTTAGTGGACTACTACTTCATGATTTGTGAACTTACTGTATTGGTATTTCATAATAAAAATTATATATGAGTAATAAAACCTTGACTCAATATAAACCTGACAAATTGTAGAAGAGGAGAGATTAAGGTGAAAATAAAGAATCATGTGAAAGCAAATAAAGAATTATAGTTAGTTGTGTATCAGCCATAATGCATAAAACTTCAAAAGAAAAATAAAATCCATTTCCCAAAATAATTTTTAAATCACAGACAGTAGCAAATTTATTGCTGGATAGCTACCACATATGTTTATGACTAATTACTCTTGGGAATTTATATATATATATATATATACATATATATATGTATTTCATTTAATAATTATATAATCATTACCAGTTTGTCATTATGCCACCTTATCCAATGGAGCATAGGATCTCTAAAGCTAGATATGATGTGAAAAGTCTCCTAAATGATCTGTAATTTTACAGTCTTCTGAAAGATGATGGGCTCCAGATATGTTCCTTACGGGAGGAGTCCAGCCTGTCCTTTCTCAAATTAGACCCAATCGACACAGACACATCCTTATGGACAAAATCTACTTACAAATGACAAACCATAGCATTCAGTGATTCATTCAAGTCAGTTTGTATTGTTTCCCTGTAAAAAAGTACTGAAGTGCTTTCAGCTGCAGTGCTCTGGAGTCTAACGAGTTCTATGAGTTTTTGGCTGATCATAGTTATCATAGCAAGGGGTCACAGAGCCTCCCTTGCTCTTCAGCATCTAGTGCCCAGAGTTCTGAAGCACATGGAAGCAAAGGCTGCACCCAACTCTGAACTCAGAGTTGCTTCAAATTATGTCTCTACCTGCTTCAGGATTATCCTTCCTAGTACCTACCTGTTGCTTTCCTGTAAGATAAATGTTTTCCCGATATTTATGAAATGAACTCCTTGCAGCATGAACTGGGTCGAATAAATTATTTTGTGATATGAGTAAGTCAAAAACCAGAAAATATTTCTAAATATCCATTTAGCCAACATAATGAAAATAACATTGATGCTGGAGTTTGTATATAATTCATTACAACCCTTTTGCAGTTACCTTCACAATGCTGGGACAAACACCAGACTAAAAAACAGCTGATGGGAGAAAAGAGTTTATTTTCTCTTATAGTCTTGAGAGGAAGCTACAGGATGGCAGTGGGAATTCATGGAATAAGCCAAGCCTGGACATCACCTCTCTCACAACAGGTGTCAAACAGCAGCAGGAATGTAACATCAGGTCTGGCAAGATCTGACTGTAGCACACCCAGGCTCACCCTCTACAAGGAACTAACTAAACAGAATGGGAGATCATTGCATACACTACACTCTCTACATATAAAGATAGTCAGACCTTCCATGCTCCTGAATTGAAAGATTTAATTTGAAAATATACATCCTATCAAAAGCAATCAATATACAAAGTCATTGCAATTCCAACCAAAATATTCAGCAACATTCTTGACAGAATTAGAGAAAAAAAATAGTCTCAAACTCTATATGGAAGCACAAAGGGCCAGAGATAGCCAAAAATACTTTTAGCAAAAGTAAAAGTACTGTTGATATCATGTGTCCTGATTTCAAGATATACTACAAAGCTATAGTAATAAAAAAATTTAAAAAAAAACAGTATGGCATTGTCACCAAACAGAAAAATAGATCCTTGGAATTAGAAAAATCAGATTTAAATTCTAGTAACTACAGCTATCTGATCTTTGAGAAAAAAAATGTACACTGGAGAAAAATTAGCATTTTCAACAAATTGTGCTGGAGAATGAATTAAGATGTTCTTTCATCCAGCAAAATAAGCAATTCCAAATGTATCAAGAACCTCAAATAAGACCTGTGACTCTAAAACAACTAGATGCAGGGGAAAAAAGGAGACCAGTACAAGGTTCTGACTAATTGTGGTGTAGGTTTCTGTTTAAGAACCCAGTAGCCTGAGGAATAAAACCAACACTCAACCTTTTGGATGTCGTGAATTTAAATGCCACTGTCCAGAGACAACAGAGAATCTACAGAGAGGGAGGAAATCTTAGCCAGCTATAAATCCAACAAAGGTTTATTTTCTAGAATTTACCAAGAACTCAATGAAAAAAATCGAGCAAGCAACTCACTCAAATGTGGGGCAGGGAATTGAACAGAGAGGACTCAAAAGGAGAAATACACATGGTCAATGGGCAGTGTCAAGTTCTAGGGAGATATGGAGCTACTAGAATTCGAATACTCTTTGCTGTTGCTTCTGTTGTTATTGTTGTTGTTTTTCGAGGTAAGGTCTCTCTCTTGCCCAGGCTGACCAGGAATTCGCTAAGTAGTCTCACAGTGGCCTCAAACTCATGGCAGTCCTCCTACCTCTACCTCCCAAGAGCAGGTATTAAAGGTATATGCCAGCACACCTGGCTCTTATATCTCTAATGACAAGTCAAAACTTCAAAGTCCTTTCGGAATCTGCTTCAGTGTCTTGTTGACACTAAATGTACTCGCTGCCACCCAAAGCTCAGCCATCCGGCTCAAGAATATATATATATATATATATATATATATATATATATATATATATATATATATATATATATATATATATGCTATGATTACATAAAATTTTGTCTTTTCTTATATGCATTACCTTTACTTATAACTGACAAAGTCTAAAGTCAGCCAAATGTCTGTCAAATTGTTAAAAGATCATTTAAGGCAATGGTATTGAGTTCATCCTTGAGAAAGAACAAATCTGTTGCATCTGTAGAAACAAAGTAATCTTAGGTGATGAACACATAGAATACAGACTGTAGGAGACTAAAATGACTTACAGAAAAGATTGAAACTAAACACAAATCAATAATCTGAAAATTTTCAAATTTATAATGCTATATCATATGGGAAGTAGAACACATTGACTATACAATTTATATTTGGATAAGAATTCAAAAACTTGAAATACATTGAGATGCACTTTGTGGTATTTGGAATACAAAATGATGATTAGTATTTATCGTCCATTCAATGTTGTTTTCTGAGAAATTGTAACATGGTGAAAAACTAAAAGTTTTATTTAGTTAACTCAGATGACTGGGATGGCTCAGTTGTAATTTTTTGAATTTCAAAATTGAAACTGATTGTCTCTTAAAGCCCAAGGAACATAGAACTTCTAATACTATTGTGTAATCATTTAGGGAATATTTAGCATGAAATTTATTGTTAATTTCCTATGTTCTCAATATCAAATATGTTATGTGCTCTATTTAAAATATGTTGATGGTATGTAATTGTTAATGTTATGTTCAAATATGTTATGCCTGCTATGTTTATTAAGATTTTTCACAGCATTTTATGTGAATGAATACTTCGTATTTCTATTTCATATACATTTTAATCACTGTGAAGTATTACATGTGAAATGTTTGGATGATGCTTATGATTGATACCCATATACAGGCATTTCTTTTTTGTAACTGAAAGCCTCTCAAATGACTTTGAAAGTAAACCAATTTCATAACTATGATTTAAGTCATGCTGAGTACGAATGCGACCTAAAATATCAGCTCAGCTCCCATTTAGTGGATCCAATGCACCATTGTATGTTCACCGTCCACTTGGAGCCTCTGTCCCTGCCTTGCAGTACTTATCATTTGCATGTAGGTTCACATGACTTGCCTTAATCGTCCATTATCATGTTTCAGTCCAGCAGGTTTCAATCCAACTAGCCCACAAGCAAATTATAGGGACTGGAGAGATTGTCCAGTGGTTAAGGTATTTGACTGCAAAGCCTAAGGACCCCAGTTTGATTCCCTAGTACCCATGTAAGCCAGATACACAAAGTGGTGCATGCATCTGGATTTCATTTGCAATGGCTAGAGGCCCTGGAGTGCTCTCTCTCTCTCTCTCTCTCTCTCTCTCTCTCTCTCTCTCTCTCTCTCTCTCTCTCTCTCCTCTCTCACTCTCTATCTCAAAAAATAAATAATATATTTAAATAATTCTGTAACGCTACCGAGTCAATTGCTCTTGAGCTGTGATTTAAGTAATGTACCGAGTATAAAGAAAAATTTCAAAATTCATATTAATATTTAGCTCAGTGTATCTATATAATGATTTTCAACAGGTACTCAAACTTGAAAAAAACTCTGAGAATTAGCCTAAATTTGTGGAAGAAATATTTTTCTGGATCCAATTGTAACCCCAGGGTAATGCTGTTGACAGCATATGGTTTAAATTTGGCAGAATAAGGAAAGTGCTCCAAAATTTCTGCCTAGGGATTCAAAGTCCTTTTAGGAATGAAGTGTTCCACTTATGTTTGGTTATAGATCACAAAATTATATTTCTTTAGAATGATGGGAGGCAGAAAATGTCCTTATGGATACTGTAATGCAACCCCAGGACCACAATCCACCACCCATTATTAAGCAACCGACTATATTTCAGATAATGCATTACACATTGGGGACATAAAGATTTTGATGTATTGTTCTCTGCTACAAATACAACTTTGACCTAGTTCTTTCTTCAAATAGATTTTTGTTATAAAGGTTCAAGAGAGACCTAAAATAGAATGTGAACTCAGGCACCAACCAATCAGTTTTACCTAAAAGGACTATGAGAATATTGGCCAATGAGCTATTTATTTAGGAAGAATAGGAGAAAGAAGTTATTACAGAGTTTTAAACTCTTAATCAGGTTTTATAATGACAGCAGAGCAGAATGGCTTTAAAAGTGGAGTATGTCATTTCAGTTGGAGGCGAGGAAAAGAATCCAAAAACCCTAGATTTAAGCTTTCATAATGATATAGTATTCAGGAAGACTTAAATTTTGTATATATATATATATATATATATATATATATATATATATATATATATATATATATATTGTGTATATCTATATCTATCTATCTATCTATCTATCTATCTATATCTATATATATCTATATCTATATCTATATCTATATATATATATATATAGAGAGAGAGAGAGAGTGAGCCTGTGAAGTAGAAAAGACACTACACATGGAATGTCACAAAGAAACCGAAGTCTTCCTTAAAAATATTTCAAGCTGATTCTATAATTTTTATCTTTATTTGAAAGGGATCCTATGTGTTTGCTGTGAGACAGTGCCTTGCAATGAGGCCCTGGCCTGTCTGTATTTTCTTATGTAGACCAGGCTAGCTTGGGGCTGGCAAGGAACCTGTACATCTGACAACTGTGGTGCTGGGTGCCTCTCATCTTCTAAGTATATTATCATCACAAATATATTCTGGAAAATAGAAAAACATCTTAAGTGTAAAAGGATATGTACACTCTGTATGATCAGTATACAAGTGAAAACAAAGTGGTCAGTGGTCTTCACAGATAAAAGATACCTGAGTTAGTAGCAAGAAAGGATAATGAAGAGATATGATAATCAGATACTGATTCTCAAAAATTGATATTAGCTATGTCAGAGGAAGCAAAAGACAACACAATATTGCCATAGCTATGTAGGTATGGTACAAATATGTAATGGAAATTCTTGATTTGAAAAAAATGCATTTATTATTTTGCATTTACTTGTTCCTTAAACATAAATGAAACACAACAAAATGCAATGGCAATTGAACAATGGTTAATAAATAAATCAAAGAAATAAATAGAAACAGAAAGGCTAAATTTTGTCAAATGGTCAAAAACTGAAAAGATATGAGAAGTACAGCTCATATACTAACCTAATAATACTTTTTAAAGTATAGGGATGGAATTTTAAAAAGATGTGATACTTGAAGTAATGATCACTGAAGTTTCCGAGGAACATTGCAACAGACAAACTAAATAGTCCAGAAGCTTTTTCATAAATCATAGATGTATAAATAACCAAAAAGCCACATTCAAACATGGTGTTTTTCACTTTGTATGTAGAGACTTAGGGGAGAAGAATGAGAATGAGAATCAATTAAACATTCTAGGCATGTTGTAATAAAATTGTTAAACTAAAAATATATATTGAATCATGAAGTAAAGACAATGGCTGTAGCAGAGATATAATGAGACAGAGTTAACAACTCAAGGAATAATACAATTTCAAGAAATTTTAAAAAATTTGGATATTAACATGGTAAACAGAAATTATTGAGTATACCTAGGACTCTATAGTAAAAAGTACTCTTTAAGATATGCATTATATTTCCTAATAACATTAAGTAGTATAAACTGGAATTTCTCTTTTATGCAAAACAGCCAACAGTAAGAGATAACAAAACATATATGTTTTATTTTTTTTTTCAAGGTATTGGAAACCAAGCCTCACAAGAAATGTCTTCAACATACACAGGAAATAAATTAGACAAACTTGAAGATTATCCCAGCTTTCTGCTTTAAGCCAATTTCTGAGTAGAAGTTTGGGGAAGGAATACATTCAGAGTACAGAAACTGGTATATATGCTTAAGGAAACCAAGCTGAAGATTCTTAAGTGAATAGAGAAAGTTCACACATGAAGTACATCAGAGATTGCAGAGGAGTCCTTCTGATTTGTGAAGTCATTTATTTTTTACTCCATATTTTATGACAAAGAGTTGTTGGGCTCAATATGGTGCAGTATTTTGCAGGTCTAGTGGAGATAACATCTTCCCCTGTGAGATCATGAATATAGCCACCAGCTCATGTCCTGAGGATAATGCCCCAATGTTCTTTTTCCCCATCCTGTTTTCCCTTCTTCAATGTTCCCTGAGCCTTCAAGGGTGTGATAGACATGTCTCATTTAGAGCTAACCTCTCAACAGCCTCTTATTTTCAGCAACTTGAAAACCTTTGAGGGTCCTCAGTAAACATAGTCATCACCAAAGAGAAGCTTCTCAGACCAGGAATGAGTGAAGGAATAATATTCCTTCTATCATGTTCTTCACAGTGTTTCCTGAGTCCTGGTGGTCGGTAGAGATGTCCTATCTAATAATGCACAACCATTTCTTCTCTTCTTGATGAGACTTGGGTATCCTTAGTATAACCATTATCTGCATAAAGGATATTCCCTAACCAAAACTCTAATCTATGGACATGAACATAACCAGTTAGAGAGCAATTTGATGGATACAACTCATTCATTGACCCAGAGAACACTAGAATCTTTCCTCTGAGGGAATATGCCATTTCAAGCCCTAGACTATTTTTCAGTTTTCAGTGTAAGACGTTCCCTCTGATGATGATGTAGTCCTCAAATCCAATTAGAGAATGGTTGGTTACCCTCATAACCGAGAAGTCACTATTACTTTATTAAACACATCTTACCTGGCTGGCCATTTTTTAGTGTGTAGGATTCCTGTTTAAGACTTTTGATGACCTCTCTCCTTCAGAAGGCTGCATAGCACTAGAAGCAGGGAGAACACTTCCAGCTTGATTTCTCAGCCACACATGTGGGGTTTTCTGTAGTAAGGTCATACCATCTAGTTCCAGTGGGCCATCAAGGGCTTTGAAATCAGCCCATTTTGTTTTGAGGGCTTGAGATTGGATAAATCTCAGAGTAACAACTCATTGGGAAGTGTCCCACCCCTGGCACTGGGATTTCTCTGCAACAACACAAGGATTCTGGGCATATCATTCTCAACCCTAGCACAGTACTGCCCAAAATACCATCTTTTTAAAATTACATTTTAATTATCTGACAAGAAGTAGGTATCATATCACTTATTTTTAATGTCTTCATTTACATGTCACACTTTCCCAACCCTGTTCTTCTCCATCTCCTTTCTCCAACCCTTCTGAAACCTTTAAACTTCCTGTATGTTGTTCCTGTACTTCTGTGTCTACTTTTCCCTCTGCTATCCTCCTGCCTTCATTTATTCTTCCCTCCTGGACTCTTTATAGCTTCCTGGACTGTACAACTGTGTCATACTCCTTCTTACATAAAAGCCTAAAAATTCAAAACTAGGATCAACATATAAGACCTAACTGTGTGATATTTGTCTTTCTCAGAGTTATCTCCAAAAGTATATTTGCCAGATCCATCCATTTTCCTGAAATATCTTAAGTTCATTATATATATATATATATATATATATATATATATATATATATATATATATATATATATATATATATATATATATATATATATATATATATATATTGTCCATAATGAGTTACATTATTTAGTGGTCAGACAATGCATTGTTATCCTGAATTCCCCAATTCCCCCCCCCCCTCCCCATCCCTGATCAGTTGGATATCCTCCTCCGTGGGCTGTCTGTATTAGTCCTTTTGGCAAGGGATCCTGGATATCATAGTACTCAGCCCGGTCTTCCTGGCCCAAGTGGAATGGACAGCGAAACTTTGGTATATGTATACGATGGAACTCTACTCAGCTGAAAGGAAAAATGACACATCGAAGTTTAGAAAAAAATGGTCTGACTTTGAGG